>JBCATW010000019.1:0-18428 GCA_038406705.1 Eurycea bislineata
AAGGGAAGTCACCTTGGTTCGTTTCTAGGGCATCATTAATGGGCCTCTTTTCTTCAGGTATTTTCAGGCCACTTGCTTCAAGAGAAAAACAAAATGACAGTTGGAAACGTATAAATGTTATCCATTTTCTAATTAATTGTCAAAATGCCTTTTCTTTTTTCTAAAATGTATATATTATATTGATACAAGAAAAGATGAAAGTTTGGAACATATTAAACACCAAATGGTATCAATTGCCTGTCAAAACTATCATAGAGAACTGTCAGGATTGCATAAATAATGCCTCATGGTTAGATGAAGGTGAACTTACCTTAAGTGTTATCCAATGTGTCATATTGGGTGTCTTCTGCTCTATCACCCTCAGGCAGCTAGCTAAAATAGAAAAAACACAAGGTTATCGCAATATAATTTACAATATGAATATTGCTAACATGTCCTATCTGGTGTATGACCAATGGCAACCTAAATATATTATTTTGAATTAAGGTATTAGAAATGAACTTACATGGTAATGTGCTCAATGGCATCATGTTTAGGCTTTTTATGTTCAGATACTTTCAGGCTGCTTGCTCTAAGAGACAAACAATATTACAGAAACATACTAAGCACAAAGTAATTGTGATTCTATTGTTAAAGATTACTTTTGTTGTTCTAATTTGAATACACAAACCTGCTGCAAGAGAAGCAAGATGAAACTTTTGAACATATTAAACATCAAATGGGCATCAATTAATTAATAAGGCCGGCAACAAAAATCTCATCATTCTATGTACACTGCTTCATGGTTAGGTGAAAATTTACCTTTAGTTGTATCCAAGGTGTCAAGTTGGGTTCTTCTGTTCTGTCAACCTCAGATAGCCTGCGACATTAGAAACAAAGAAAGCTTAGAGCCATATGATTTAAAAGATGAATATTGTTAGCATGTTTTATCTGAAATATGACCAATGTCAAAGTAAAAGTATTATTTTGCTTTATGGGAAGAGCAAGGAACCTACTTTGGATGAGGTCTGTGGTGTCATTCAGAGGTTTCTTCTCTTCAGGTACAGTCAGGCTGTTTGCTACAAGAGAAACAAAATGGCAGAAACATATTAAGCACAAAGAAGATATCATTTACTTGTCAAATATGCCTTTTACTTGTTCTAATACTGTCACAAGGAAAGCAAGATGGAAGTTAGGAAGATGTTAAACACCAAATGGTTAAAACATACTTATGAAAGCTCGCATAGAACACTTTTAATTCCATGTTTACCGCCTCGTGGTTATGTGAAAGTGAGCATACCTGAGGTGCTATCCAGGTGTCATGTTGGACTCCTTTTGCTATAGAGAAGCAAGATGAAATTATGGAACATATTAAAACACCAAATGGAGATCAATTATTTGTCAAAGCTGGCACAGAACACTTTCTTGATTCTATGCTTCCTGCCTTATGGTTAGGTGAAAATGAATTTAACTTAAGTGGTGTCAATGGTGTCATGTCAGGTTCTTCTGTTATTTCAGCCTCAGGCAGCTTGTTACAATTGAAACAAACAATGTTTAGAGCCATTTGAGTTGCAACATGAATATGTTTAACATCTTCTGTCTGTTATATGACCAATGGCAAACTAAATGTATTATTTTGTGTTAAAGTAGGAGGAAGGAACCTACTTTGGATGAACATAGGATGTCATTGTGAAGATTCTTTTGTTCACGTACTGTTGCTGATCTGTCTACTGTGAAGGAGGAGGGAACGCTATCCTGACGACATTCCGTTGCTGGCGTTATTGTGGACTTATTTCAGTGCCTATCGCCTGAACCTGAGGAAACTACGTTACCCATAAGCGCTTGGCGCTGTTGCTTTCATTTTGTATTTCTGTCGTCTCTACTTCTGATTGGTCCTCTTGAAGTTAATTGCTGCTGATTGACACGCCGGCTAAGCCCCACCAAGGGCCGCCACTTCAGGGCCGCTCTTGGCCGGATGATCCTTGGCTCCGCCTTATTAAATCCTGAAGGCTGCTATAAACTCGCTGGGAACTTTTGAGCAGCATCTGTCTACTGTGAAGGAGGAGGGGACGCTATCCTGCCAACATTCAGTTACTGGCGTTGTTGTGGACTTATTTCAGTGCCTATCGCCTGAACCTGAGGTAACTACTGAAACCTGGAAAGTGGACTTTTCTACCAGCAAATTGCCTTTGTTTTGCCTACGGGGAATGGACGCTTTTGTCAGCATTTAACTGCGTTCTTTTGAATTGGGACTTAGCGCGTCTGTGCTTTAGTGAATCATTTTGAACAACTAGCACTATAGTACTTTAGTACTTTAACACATTAGCACATTTTAGCACATTAGTGCTTAATTTCACTTTAGCAAGTGTTTAATTGCACTTTAGTACGTGTGTAGGATTGATGTCAGCGTTCTGGCATTTTGTGCTCAATATCATATCCCATTCGTAAGATTAATGTTGATGATAGTCCTTGGTGGTATTTTATAACCTGTACATGTCTTTTTTTAGTGTTCCCAATTTTCCTAACCCTACATTTTTCTTTGTTCTGGTTTAGGAAACTACGTTACCCATAAGCGCTTGGCGCTGTTGCTTTCATTTTGTATTTCTGTCATCTCTACTTCTAATCGGTCCTCTTGAAGTTAATTGCTGCAGCCTGACGCGCCAGCGTAAGCGCCAGCTAAGCCCCGCCAAGGGCAGCCACTTCAGGGCCGCTGTTGGCCGGTGTTCGCCGGCTGAGCAGGCTGCGCAGGCTCTAGTGGGCTGAGCTAGTGGCATTGTGTGTGTCCACGAGGTGGGTTTTTGTATTTTGTATTTGTGAATAACGAGTTCTTAACTTAATACAACTTAATCATGTTACGTGGTACCCGCTCTAAAAAAGTAATTAAGACACTGCGTAGGTCCCGAAAATTGCCAATCCCTACTAGTAGCACCCCATGTGTTCGGAAGCAAAGTCTTATTCATCAATACACTTTGAACTCGGCACATATAGCTCCGGATAAATTGAGCACGGTAGCACCAATTTCATCTGCTCTTCTGAATAACGTAGCAGTAGTGGTAGAAAATATTTCACCCTTAGTTCGGGAAAGTATTGTGGCAGTGAGTGGCTCTGACTCTTTACAGCCTCAGGCTGATTCGACTTTTTGTCCCAACACAGTTGATCTATCAGTTAATTCGGAGTTGTCTAGTGATCAGAATACTGTGTCTCAGACAGATACTCAAGGTGAGATGGTAGACAAACCTTTTACTCTGACAGCTAAGACCTGGTCAGCACACCTTGCAGTTATTGACCAAATAGCATCATCGCTTGATAACATGGCCAACATAATACATGCACAAAAGAAAACCATTGATTCATTGTCATCTAAAGTGGACGACTCAAAAGTTGCAATTAGCAAACAAATTACCTTTGTTTCTAATAAAAATCTGGAAAAAGATAAGTCAATTGATGTCATAACTAAAAAAGTTGAAGAGTTATTAAAAGGCCAGCGTGATGCAAAATCTTTGGCTACGACTAAGTTAAAAGAAGTGCAAAAATTGAATAAAACGGTGTTGGCTGTGGATAGTAAGGTTGATTCATTACTTAAAGAGTATAACATTAAAAAAAACACAGCTTCCATTCCATCTCCTTATAATTCTGTGGCTCCTATTGTAATACCTAATTTTGCCAAGACGAGAGAGATAGCCGATAAAATATTTGATTTTGCAGGAGATCAGGTGATTTTACCGTCTTCAGGAGCAATAACTGATACGCTTTATTTTTCTCCATTATTTCCGAAAGAGGATGGATATATTGAGAGATCCTTTAATGTTTTTTCTTTTTTTAAAATGTGTATGTCATGTTTGTCTTTACGGTCAATTGTAGCTTCTGACATTAGGTCGGTTGACTACTTGGAAATGGGCAATAATATTGTGTATACCAAATTAGTTTTTTTTAATACGTTCATACGTTCTGCTGTCTGGGACAGGCGCGCAGTTTTTTGCGCAAATGGAATTGATATCCGAGAACAATCTGGTTATCCTCTCAAGTTTCAACTAATAATCAGAAACCTTCTAATGTTGGTGGTAGCTCCAGTAAGTGTGTTAGAGACTTTCAATCGATGCAAAATGTAAAAAAGGCTTGTGTAGAATGTCCATGTCACAACTGTAATTGCATCTATTCTGCTAATGTGTTGGTTGAAAAGGCTCATACGGAACAACTAGTGAATACTGTCTCTAACCCTGTACAACATGTCTCCTGTAATCAGTATCCTACAGTTAATGTGTCTAAGGGTGCAGCCCTGAACTGCATCCTTAATGAGGAAGATGCTGAAATGATAACTTTGGCCACATCACTGGAGGCTATACCCTAGCAAGGACGTGACCTTCTCTTTAGAAGGTGCATCCTGGAATTGTTCTGGGGCAAGTCGTATTTTATCAAATGAATGTACTTTTCTTAATAAACTTGATTTCATATTCCTTCAAGAAACTTGGTCATTAGTTGATTTAACTGTACCCAACTTCCATTCCTTCTCCCAGTATGCTAATCCGACCACAATGGGGCATAATTCGGGGGGAGTTTCAATTTTATTTAATGTATCTAATGAATGGAGCTTTCATAAAATGTGGGGTGAAATAACTGGTCTTTTTTGTATGAAGGCCTCTTTGAATTTAAAGGGGATGAAAATTGAATTTTTATTTTGTAATATTTATTGTCGTCCTACTTTTCTTGTTAAATCAAGATATAACTCTTTTTTGTCAGATGTTATATTGGTAATCAATTCAATTTTGCTGGAGTATCCTACCTGCATTCTTATCTTTGCAGGGGACTTCAATATGAATTTGTATAATCTGGTTCTATACAGCAACTGGCAGAAGTTATTTCCTTCAATTCCTTCCCTTTTCATCACAACTGAATGTACTTTTCGGAAGGCTTCTATGCAAGAGAAACTAATGTCTTCCCTCTTAAATTCTAACAACTTTTGTATATTGAATGGTCGGCTGGGTGAGGACTCGTATTGTAATCATACCTTTAAAAGAGGTACGCAAAGATCTTTAATTGACTTTGTAATAATCCAGAAAGATCAAGTAACTAACTTTCAAAAACTTAACTACTCTTGGGATGGGGGTAGTGATCACTCTGTATTAATTTTTAGTTTTAAACTTCAGATGATCTGAATAAGATATCAAGTTTGAAGCCCCTGGGTCCCATTACTATAAATAGTCATTTTAAGATCAATTGGTATTTGTGTGTTGATGAGATTCTTGATCCACTCATTTCTATGAAGGCTTATAGTTTTTTGTTTGAAACAGATGACATTCTTACTAATTATGGTGATTTCATTCATTTAGTGGTTGCAAACATATCTACACCTTTACAAATCCGTAATGGTTCTGTTAAGCCTTATAATAAAAAATCTCTGTGGTTTGACGAAGAATATTTTTTCGCTAGATCAGAATTGTGGAATAAGATCTTTATTATGGAATCGACTTTGCCCTCTAATTGTCCAATAATTCTTACCCTCAAAAGTAATTATACATTTTTTATCAGGGGTAAGAAAACTGCATATCTCAATTATATGAGTGACAAATTGGAATCCCCACGGCAACACTTGATACCCCTCTGCTTGGTGTGCAGGGAGGTTCTGGGATGTGGATGGGGAGCCTGGTCTACTATGTCCCCTGGTCCCGTTGGGTCCTCCAGGGGTTGTTTTTGTTGCTTGATGTTTTTATCTTTTTTACTGTTTATTGACTGCTATTGCATGCTTTAGCGCTGCGAAGCCGCTTGGCAGCTGGACCCTGGTCTTTGCGCAAAATAAATACATATGAATTGAATTGAATTATTGGGGGCTGATACAAAACGTTTTTGGAAAAATATTAATGAGATTGCCTTTTCAAAATGTGTCAGTACTCCTGGCTGTTGTATCAGTGAAAAGACCTGGTCTCATTTTTTTTATTTACTTTATGGGAAATTGGGGAATACTGTTGTTTTTGCCTCTGATGAAGATAATCTTTTTATACCTTCTGAAAAAGAAGTCTTAGTGGCTATTAATAGGTGTAACCCTTTGCGTGCAGTAGGTCCATCTGGTTTACCTCCGGCAGTTCTGGGTTTGAACCCGGTAGCTTGGTCTAAAGTGTTACTTCCGGTTATACGTTACACTTTTTCTGCTTATAGGCTCCCTGATTACTGGACAGGGTCAGTCATTGTTCCTGTTTTTAAAAAAGGGGTCTCCCTAGTTCACCTTCAAACTATCGCCTATTGGCGATGATGGACCCTGGATCCAAAGTGCTGGCCCGCCTTTTGCTTGATGAATTGATAGAACAGGAAGCGTCTCTTCGGTGCATCCCCCGCAGCCAGACTGGGTTTAGGGCAGGCTTTTCCACGATGGACAATATTTTTGTATTAAAATACATTGTGGAAAAGTATGTCTCTCATAAACATTACCCGATATACATGGCCTTTGTCGATTATAGCCAGGCCTTTGATCGTGTTCCGCGATCAATTCTATGGTCTAAATTGTTAAAGATGGGTTTTTGCAACTCTCTAATAAAGATGATTGCCTCTTTACATACCAATACTTGGGTACAAGTGCGCCTGACTGACTCTGGGGGTTTGTCCCGCAGAATACCTACTTTTTCTGGGTTAAAGCAAGGCTGTCTTCTAGCACCAATGCTTTATAATCTGTTCACTTCTGACTTGGAAGCTTTTATGTTGGGTTGTAATTCAATCTCCCCTCGTGTCGGTCCTGCAATGGTCCCTTTGTTGTCATATGTGGACGACACTGTATTGTTTGATCTTTCACACATAGGTCTCCAGTCGAAGTTAGATGCCTTGTCTTTATATTGTAAACTTAACCACATTATAATTAACACTGACAAAACTAAGGTGGTATGCTGTGGGAAATTTTCAAAGGCACTTATCTGGCAACTAGATAACATTATCTTACAAATTGTACCATCGTATAAATATCTGGGCTTAATTATTAAAAATAATGGCTCATGGTGTGAACAATTTTCTATGATGGAATCACGTAGCTGCTCAATCCAAGCTGGTCTATCACACCTTTGGAGGAGTGGTAAACTTCGTAAAGTTTCTTCATTAAGATCTGTATTTCTCTCTAAATGGTGTAGTACTATTATGTATGGGTCTGAACTATGGGGCAGCAACCTTAACAGTAAACCTTCTGTGTTAATGGGTAATGTTTGTAAAAGCATTTTGGGTTTGCCCCGCTCCTGTCCAAATTCTGCAATCTTATTAGACCTCAATTTGTGCAGCTTGAATTGTTTAATAGCAAGGCACACCTTCTTGTTTTTTCAAAAGATTTGGCTCTTTGAGCCATCTTTGTCCTTGGCAAAGGAATGTTTTCTGGAAGCCTTGTATCTGCCCTGGAGTTTTGGTTTTATGGTTCATTTAGAGAAATGTATTGCTACGTTCTCTTTACCTGGTTTTTCTAAAACGTGTTTGGACAGTATTCCTTGCTCCAAAAACTTTATCAAGCAAGGCTGCGCGATAGAAGATTTTTCAAATCTCTGGACAAATTGTATGTCAAAATCTTCCTTGTCAATTTTTTACAAGCTTCATACACATTTGGGAATGTTTGTACATTTCACCGAATACTTGAGCTCACAAGCAGTACGGGTCATTTTGAAAACCCGATATGGGTGTTTGCCAACTAACTCAGTGTTGATGAAATGGGCTAACATTCCTAAAAGTGATTATGTGATAACTGTCATGGCTGTTATGATGATATCTTTCATATGTTCTGTGTATGTCCTTATTTGAATGAATTTCGAAAACGTTGGCTTTCTAAAAATCAGTTACAATCTGAAGAGGATGTTGTTAAGTTACTTTCAACCACTGATGTTATGTTACTGATAAAAACTGTACATTTTTTATTTTCATGTTTTAAGAAAAGAAATGTTATGCTATAATGAATTTTCTGTGTTCCCTTAATGCTGTAATATGCAATAAAGGTGTTTACAACAACAACAACTTGCTACAAAAGAATAAAAAGGACAGAAACATATTAAACACAAAGTAGATACCATTCACTTGTCAAATATTACTTTTCATTGTTCTAATAGGCATCTAACATTATGCTGTAAGAGAAACAATATGAAAGTTTGGAACAAATTAAATACCAAATGGTCATCAATTACTTCTCAAAGCTGAAATAGACAACTTTCTTGATTCTATTTATTCTGAAACATGGTTAGGTTAGAGTGAACTTACCTTAGGTGGTATCCAAGGGGTCATGCTGAGTTCCACTACTCTGTCAAACTCAGGAAGTGTGCTACAATCCAAACAAAAAAAGTTAGAGCAATATCATTTGCAAAAATAAACTTTTCAATATTTCCTAACTGGTAAATGCCATTGGCACTGGAAATATATCATTTTGCATAAACGGAGAAAAGGAAACTCACCTTCATTAGTGTCTAAGGCATCATTGTTAAGCTTCTTTTCTTCAGGTACTTTCAGGGCACTTGCTACAAGAGAAAAACAAAATGACATAAACATATTAATCAGCAGGTGGAGGACATTTATTTGTCAAAGATGCCTTTTTTTCTTAATATGCTAAGGAAAATGTACTGAGGGAAAATGATTCCTAAACTCTCTGGACACATGAACTGAGCATTCAGATTATGCCCGTTACCATGAGAACTGAGAAGTTACTGCCTTGATTCTTTGATTTTTATGTATTTTCATTTGATTTTCATTTTACCATTTGGTATTTATTTTTCTTTACTGTTTGTAGGATTTTATGGGTAGTGACATTTTTATTTTTTATTTGTATTGATTTTCCAGTTCATCATAAAAAAAGAACACAGAAGGTGAACTCATGTAGTACATTATACAAAGTATCAAATTGAGCAATTAATCATGAGTTCATATTAACATGAGAATCGTTTACATTCTCACACAATTGATGACAAGCATAACATGACCAAGCAATATTACCTGGATAAATCATGAATAAGAACAGTATCATAAAACTTTGAAAAAACCTGTTTGTAGGATTTTATGTTGCATGTTTCAGCGGTTATAAACCAGTGGGAATAGAATCACTTTATAAATATGTCTGATGTTTATGAATAAAATAAATAAATACATGTATACATAATCCTGATACCACAAAAGCAAAATGAAAATTTGGAATATATTAAACACCAAATGGGAATCAATTAATTTTCAAAGCAGGTATAGACAGCTGTCTTGATTCCAAGTATCTTGCCTCGGTTAAGTGAAAGTCAACTTACCGTAGATGGTATCCAAGGTACTACATCATGTTTGGTTTCTCTGTTCTGTCACCCTTAGTTAGCTTTTTACAATAGAAACAAAGTAGGGTTAGAGCAATATCATTTCTAATATTAATGTGTCTTATTTGAAATACTACCAATCCAAAGGTATTATTTTGCATTATGGGAAGAAAAGGGAAGTCACCTTGGTTTGTTTCTAGGGTATCATTTTTGGGCCTCTTTTCTCCAGGAACTTTCAGGCCACTTGCTACAAGAGAAAAACAAAATGACAGTTAGAAACATGTAAATGTTATCCATTATCTAATTAATTTGTTAAAATGCCTTTTATTTTTTCTAATATATATTATATTGATATGAG
Organism: Eurycea bislineata; assembly: GCA_038406705.1. Taxonomy (NCBI): domain Eukaryota; kingdom Metazoa; phylum Chordata; class Amphibia; order Caudata; family Plethodontidae; genus Eurycea; species Eurycea bislineata. The sequence goes on from JBCATW010000019.1 coordinate 9,571, forward strand.
AAAAGATGAAAGTTTGAAACATATAAAATACCAAATGGTATTAATTGCTTGTCAAAGCTAGCATAGAGAACTGTCATGATTGTATAAATCATGCCTAATGGTTAGAACTTTCCCTGGGTGGTATCTAAGGTGTCATGTTGGGGGTCTTCTGCCCTGTCAACCTCAGGCAGCCAGCTACAATAGAAATAACGCAAGTTATAGGAATATTTTTTGCAATATGAACATTTTTAACATGTCCTAACTGTTATATGACCAATGGCAACCCAAATATACTATTTTGCATTCAGGTATGAGAAGGGACTTTACCTTGTATGGTCTCTAGGCATCGGTTGTGGGCTACTTCTGCTCAGGCACTTTCAAGCTGCTTGCTACTAGAGAAAAACAAAATGGCAGAAACATATTAAGCACATAGAACATAAGGCTGGGAGAGCCCCAGTATGTAGGGATGGGCAAATATTTTCACTTCGCTATACCTGCAAACATTACGTCTTTCGTTGGGTATTCAGATTGAGCGAGTAAAGGTACTGGTTTTGTGAAGAATCTATTAATTATAGGCCTTCTTAACTGTACATTTTCTATTAGAAAGAAATCATTTGGCAAGCGATTTATTAATGAATAGGGGCACAGCATCGGGGTCTGGCTGTTGTTCCATGATACAGAAGGGTGCGTGCTGCAGGGAGGGCCTTAACATGGCATAGGTTATTGTGACAGATTAGGACTGAGTTAGGAATGGTCAAATCTAATTTACAAGCTAATGGCATAGGCATAAGCTGATGAGGCGACAATGGCAATGACCTGGCACGTCACGTTTAATTCCGTGTTGCGGTATACCCCAAGGGTCTTTTCCCCTTAACTGCGGCCATTGGGAAACATTATCCCAATGGCAAACCCCATGCAAAGTGACAGATGTTTGAGCTGATTTATGACGAGACTGTCTCGTCACCCGCACTAAAGGGGTTTAGGGTTTTAACACCAGGATGATGTTGTTGTCATTGATGAAAGGGCAAATTCAGAGGAGAGGATCTTAAGGCGATGAGAGGTGGCAACTTTGTTTGAGCTTATCTCCGTGAAGTTGGCGCGAAGAGTTCTAGTGCTAGTTCCAACGCTTTGATACTACTTATATTTTGGACATCATGCAGTGTCCTTAATTGCCATTGTGTGAGATTCCTTTTGTTTTGTGGGATGTGACAATTATTCTTGTTGATACTGACTGGTAGCAGCTTTACTGCAAGTTGTGTTAGGGGGTTTTTCCTTTAATGATTGCATTAGTTTGTGTAGAAAAGGTGATGGATGCATTGCCCATAGGGGTGTTTGAGCTGAATGTGTATGACAGAGTTTCATGTAGCTCATGATGGAAGAGGGAGCATGAATGAATGAATGAATGAATGAATGAATGAATGAATAAAAGTTTTTTGCTGAGCGAAAACGCCAAATGGCATCTCTCCGCTATACAAATAAACTAAAATCAATAAAAGATATACATAAAACATAAGACAGAGCACATGGTCAAACAATGGGTCAGTTCAGCTACGTACACCCGTCTCATGGTAGAGCACATTAGACCGCCTCTTGATCCAGACACAATGCCATCTCCTACTTAATGATCAGCTATCTAGCATGTGTTAGCTCATTGGCTATATGTGTGCATGTTACTTTTATGCGTAAGGGAGAAGCTGTGATGTATGGTTACAGTGTACAAACAACTGTGCAAGGTTATCGATCAAATAAACACATGTATTTCTAAGTGCACTTTCATAGGGACAGTTTTAGTTTTTCTTTTAAATGTTCTTAGTCGCCTAACTGCAGTTCCACTTAAAGCTCTTTAATAATACTGGTTTTTAGTACTTGCTTTTCTTCACTGGCTGCATCCATTTTGAGCTGTGATTCATTGCTTTACACACTCCCTATTGACGCAAGCTACATTGTTGCTCTTTTTTTCCTGTGTTCCAAGTGGAACTAAATCTAGGCAACTTAGAACACTTAAAAGAAAAAAGAAAAGTGATGGACTGAACTGTTGCACGTGGTTTTTAACGGAGTTTTTAACAGCATTAGTCTGGAATGTGCTGACAGTTGTATTTATGCCAGGGTATAGCATAAATACATGGCATATAACATGGCAGGGGCCAATGTAGAACTGCCAGGCCCATAAGGCCTGCTGGATACTTATGCATCAGATAATAGAGTATGAACCGAACCACTAACGCAGTGCGATAGATAGCACAGAATCAGGTTTATGCGTGCCTGCATCAGGCTTCCCCATTGCAGTGCACAGAAAACAAAACTTTGGTTCATAAAATGGCATTCGCCAGTTATTCAGTCGTGTACCTTTTAGGTCAGACTGCAAGGTGCAGAAAAGAAACCGCGCACACACAAGAGCAGGGATGATTTTTAGCTGACTCGGGCAGAGTTTCCCAGAGACACCAATGGACAAGGAACAATAGGGTAGTCATCTCAGGCATACCAAAATGTTACTTGGGACTGCTCAGTGCTGGGAACTAAGGTCACTAGCCTGCACAGCAAAGACAAGAATTTGTGCCAGTGTGCCAGCAGGAGGTGAGCACCAAAGCAAAGCCAAGAAGGAGACCTGGGAGAGAGACGCACTGTCACACAGGTTTGACCCACCAATAGCGAGAGAGAAAAGCAGGGGACCAAACAGACCCATACCATAGTGCAGAATAGGGATGATGTAATTCTCAGGGAGGGTACATTTCTGGCACTTTCCACAGAACAGATATAAGCTAGGGTAAGAACATGCCCACAGACAGACTGACAGAGACACGATTGCGAGGCAGAACAGAACATTTCTGAAAGTGAAACTAACAGCGATCCCGGGGCAATCACTCCAACCAACTTGGATTCGAACTCCAGGGCCCAGCCAAAGAGAGCCTAACTCTCACTCAACCCTGGAGTCTCTCCACAATTCTGCCAGTCCACAGGGATCCTCTCGCGAGTGCCTCGGACTACCAAAGATGGGATTTTCCCTACTTCTCCCAACTATTCCCGTCTGCCTAATAGGGAGCTTACCTCCCCGCCCACTCTGCAGGCGAGACACACCCAGTCACCAACACCCGGGATTTCCAGGCTTCTCCTGGTGCTCCTACAACCCTTGTGCTGTTGCCTAACTGGATAAGGCTGAGGACCCTGCCCTTGTAGATATTCCGGGTCTGCCCGAGAACTTAGAGGTCAAGGACACAGACCCTGAGATAGTACCCCAGACCAAGACCAGACCTACCCAGAGATGTGAGAGCTAGCAAGAGACTCTGAGCCAATCGTAAGCCTAAGCTAGGCTTACCCAGGGAAATCTGAGGGTGGTCTGTGCCTGAGCCAAAACCAGAAAATTATTGACTCTTGTGAGATTGTGATTGGAAACTGTGAGTGTGTTCCACACATCTCATGTACTTTGTGAGGTGGGTGGTGTAACGCCCGTTGGGAGATAGGGAAAAATAACACTCGGCCAATACTCTTTGTGCCAACACTTTAGGTGCCACACCAAGGAAGCATACCATAATGACTTGGTGTAACTCAAACACCAACGCCCGAAGGTAAAAGTAGGGGTAAGGGGTGGTGAGGCACCAGTAGCCTAAGGCTATTGTTGTACGAGCGCGCATCCTGATTTTGCAGGACAAAGAAAATCAAGAGAGCAAGCAAGTATCCTACATTAGTCAGCGAAAACAGAGTAACGAATAGCCACAAAATAGGTAATGAACCAGTTTTGTCATAGTTTGCCATGTTCCTGCTATTGTGCCACATTTTGTTTCTCCGCAGGATTTCTTCCTTGTGCTGCTATTGTTGTTCTGTATCTTGATTTTTTCTTCTGTAACCCATTTCCAAAGTGTGCCTAAGCCAACTGAAAAGAAAAAAGTCGTTGGTAGCAATAAAAATATACATTTTTATTCTAAGTTTTGGTGTCCGACTATCATCTCATTGCTAATCATTGCCCAAAGAAATGTTGCTGACTTGGATGCAAGGTCCCTATACCTGGCTCTAAGGAACCAAAGATCGCTATCCATATTGTTAGCCAACAGGTATTGAGTGTGTGTATAAACAGGTAAGGTATTATCATAAAACAGAAAGAATATTGTGTAACTTTGTGGGTATCTGCCAGTCCGGAACCACTGACACACAAGTTGGGGGAAGACTCTCCTGGTGGAGCTCAGGCTAGAATGCTCTTTTGTAGCTTTTAAAAGGAAAGTAAAGGCTCATCTGCTGAGGCTGGAGGTGGGAACCTAGGCTGTGTCTGCTGTTGGTGGCCAACCAGTAATACCAGTATTTATATAGCGCTTCATGTCAGAGTGAACCGACTTCTAAGCGCTCAAATAACAGATGGTACTATCATCCCACTGTGTGGTACTCAATTTATCGACCTCAGAAGGATGAAAGGCTGAGTTGGCCCTGCCGGTATTCGAACCTGCCGTAGCGGGTTGCACACAGATATCAATGGTGAGCGCTCTACTCGCTGTGCTATCTCACCGGCACCGGGCACCCTTTTCCTTTCTCGCCCTTGGGTGTCCCTTCCTTACTTTATGTTCTGAGTTTTCATGTATGGGGTTTGCTGACTTAGCATGGGTTGTTTTTAGGTCAGGGGTTGCATGTTTTTGTGTGCCACAAAACTATTTTGTAGCTGTTTGCGCCTTAATAAATATGTGTTCAATTAAATCAGCTCAAGTCAACTATGAAACCCTTTAATGATAAATTGGCTACACTGAATGGGATCTACTTAATAGGGGAGATGGTGGGACAAAATACTAATTTGAGAAAATTGTTTACAGCTAGGCTGTTCTTAGACATATAAATGTCTGAGAGAAGTGGCTGGTAGTGTGGTGCATGAGACGAGCATGGACAAAGGATGAGACACTTAGGCTAATCAGAGCTTTAAAAGTCACCTCTATAAATCAGAGGCGGTCTGGCCCTGGAGGAGCATGGGACGGTCTCTCAGATCACGTGAGTGGGTCGCTTGATTTGACCTTCTCTTTTCTTTTTTTTTCTTTAATTCACCTCATTTAGCAACACGGGTATTCGGACCTGGGTCGGCCAAGTAAAAGTATAGGAGATTAGCAAACTGAGCCTCACAAAAAGAAGCATCAAAAGCAGCCCCCAGATTCCTTATCTTTAAAAAGGACAAAGGCAACTTGGTCTGAAGAGCTATAAAAATCAACTGTCCTTTAGCACCATCTTTCAATGTTAAAAAAGCAAAATGTGAGACTGTGAGTTATTGGGGACCTGTTATCCAAATGAGAACGAAAAATAAAAATGTGTTTTGTAAAGAGCATTAAAAACGTATTATATGGTCTTTTTTTCTCTAAAAAGTGTTTCCGTAGAGTACAAAATGTGGTGTCGTTTGCGAGATATTCCACAGCTTGCCACCAGAGGTCACCAAGAGTATGCAGCTACGTTTGTGTCCCGATTTTAAAGTAATAACAGCCGAGATTGGGTCCAATAAGATTCCTGTTGTGCAATACCTGGTATGGTGAAAGTAACAAGCATAAATGTCTCTAAGGTCCTTTACTTTGACAGAAGCTCAGTGATTCTCTCAGAAACAAAGCGTTTTTGCTTCACTAAACCTCCTCCTTTTCAGGTAAGCTGTTGACAGTAAGCACAGCCACGAATATAGTGCTACCGCCCACACACCCCTACCCATTGCTTTGTATGCAAGTACTACGTCTGGTCACCTGTCACTCATGTTGTATTCAGCCAATGGATAAACGTCCACTTTTTACAACGCATAGAGGCTTCCTCACTCAGCCTGTGCTGAGATTGGTCCCCTTTAGTTATAGTGCACAAATGTGTGCACAAATGTGACTTACCTCATATCTCTGTAGATATTACTGATAGTGTTCCTCTTGATTTTGAAAGGAAACACTTTCTTCTATTGTGCCCACAGCCCTACCCCTTAATAGACACAGGTGACATCCTATTAGGGTTAGCTGTACCACAATATGGTGTATTGGCACATGGGGTGCCCTTAGCAGTGTGACGTCAATAAGTGCCCTGAGCTAACCCCTAGTAAACAAGCATTGGCCAATATCATTAGTTTTCTGCATGCAAGAATGTCATGAGAGGTGAGACATGAGTGGGTGGATTGGAATGGTGAAGTGAAACATGGATGGATGGGTGAGGTGAGGTATGAGTGGGAGAGGTGACATGACATAGAGAAGGGTGTGGCAGTGAACTGAGTCATGGATTGGTGGGATGATGCAAGACATGTATTATTTATTTATTTTTATTTATTACAAGTTTGTATATAGCGATTTGAGGCAACGCTTCAAAACCGCTGAAAGACATTACAGACAAAAACATAAAAAGTAAGATCATGGGGCTTGGGGTGATGTGAGAGGGATGTTTGTGTGGGGATTGTGACATGAGACATGAGTGGGATGGTGATGTTGGTGACGTGAGACATGGGCAGGTGACGTGAGACATGTGGAGGGTCAGTGGGGATGGTCATGCCTGACATGGGTAGGATGGGTGTGGGGTGATGTGAGACATATGAGGTGGATCGAGAGGGTAGGTGGTAGGTGGTAGCGCCATGAGACTTGGGTGGATGTAAGATGGTGATGTGAGACCTGCATGGTTGGATGCTAAGCTGATGAGGTGGTTGTGGGTGGGTGGGGCGTGGTGAGGGTGAGGCATTGAGTGGGCTGGGGATGGGGGTTGGTTTATTTGGTAGAGGGGGTGTAGAGGTGAGGTATTGAGTGCTTGAATGAAGAGGCAAGGTATTTTGTGAGTGGGTTTGGTGTGTAGGCGAGATAACGGGTGAGTTGGTGTACAGACAAGGTACTGGGTGGGTCAGTGGGGCAGGCATGCAAGCCACTAAGTGGATGGGGTATACAGTCTAGGTATTGCATGAGTGGATGAAATATACAGGTGAGGTACACTGAGGGAACCTGCAGGGGCAGCAAAGGGCAGAGGAAGGCGGCATGGAAAAGGAAGAGCTGGGAAGGCAGCACAGCAGGGGATAACATTGTGTGGAGAGTAAGGGTCATCAAAGTACAGAGGATGGCTTAGACAGAAGGGAGGGAAGAGCACAGGACAAGAGGACAGCATCTTGTGGAGAGCCAGCACAGGATAAAGGGTGGCATCATGGGGCGAAGGAGACAGCACAGGGGAAAGGGTGACATTGTGGGAAGGAGAGGAGGGTAGTAAAGGACAGAGGTGACATTGTAGGGAGGAGGGGAACAGCACAGCAAAGAGAGTGATAAACTGGAGTGGATGGAAGACCAGCAATGGGCAAAGGGTGACATTGTGGAGAGGAGAGAGGGACAACACCGGGCAGAGGGTGACATTGTGAGGAAGGAGGGAGGGATATCAGAAGGTGACATTGTGGGGTGGAAGAAGGGGTATGTATGGCAGAGGGTGATATTGTGGGAAAGGAAGGAGGGAGGGACATCAGAGAGTGACATTGTGTGGAGGTGGTAGAGGCTATACATGGCAGAGGATGACATCGTGGGGCGGAAGGGGTATGTATGACAGAGAGTGATATTGTGGGTAAGGGGAATGGAGTGGCAGCATAGGACACAAGTATGTCATCATAGGGAGGAGGAAGAAACAGCACAGGATGGAGGATGGCGTAGGGAGGAGGAAGGCAAAGGACAGGACAGAGGCATCATAGGACTGTAATCTAAAATGTATTTTGGCAACAAAATAAGAAATCGGCTCACCAGCAGGATTGATGAGGGGGCGAGAGGTCAGGGGGTGCTAGCGAGAACAATAAATTGTTACACATTGGCTAAAGAAATCGGAATACCTGCCCAAAAAGAAATTGCCTCCTTCCCTGAATCAAAATATGTTTTTCGGGTTAGTGCCTGAACTGTCCGTATTGCCGGCCCGACCCTGGACAGAGGAAGATGTTGTGGTGGAAGGGGAGGAATGAGGAGTGACTGAAGCAGAGGGTAATGGCATGAGATAGGGAGGAGGGAAGAGCACTGGCTGCCCTCAAGGAAAAATAACATTTCCAGTTAGCAGACAGGCCGAAGGATACCATTATCTAAATATTTCCCTTGGCCTGTAAATCGCCGTGATGTGACTCATTTGCAGGTTTAACTGCATTGGAAAGTCCTTTTTATAAAGATTCTAAATAGTTTCTTATGCTTTTTGGAGTCACTTGGTAATGCCAAAAGGCAGTAAACTAAAGAACACTATTCATGACTTTCATTTATTTGTAGCATTCGCTACTCTGCTGAGAGGTCTGAGGCGATGCAGCCGTCAGTCTCCCGTCACGGCTGTTACGACAGGCAGGGTTGCGGTTGCGGCAGGGCACTCCCTTCAGCCCACGGACGCCGCGGCTGAGGCCATTTGCAAGTTCACGGCCACGCCGGCGGCTTTGTCTTCTTGTCGGGCCGCGGTCACGGGCAGTGGTGAGCCAGTGGCCGCGCCGGTGGCGTCGCTTGCCTCTCGGTCCGCGGCGTCCGCAGTTGTTGTCGGTTGCGAGCCTGCGAGCACGCTGGGGAGCGAGTCCACGGCGTTGCTCGCTTTTCAGTCTGCGGTTATCGCGGTTGGGGGCATTGATGAACCCGCGGCCATGCCGGGCGGCGAGTCCGTGGCGTTGCACGCCTTTCGGCTCGCGGCCTCCGCGGGTGTCGGAATGGTGAATTCACTATAATGTCAGCAGGTTAAATCTACAGCATTAACTTCCTTTGGCTTGCCGCTGCCGCAACACACAGGGTTATAGTAATTGTCCTTGCCTTTACAAAGCAATTTAGACAGTGTTATTGCTTCTGAGTCATACTTACCTTAGCAGCGGTCTTGTTGTTTTTACCCTGAAGTTACAGTACCAAGTTCTACGGGTTATTTAACCTTCTATGAACCAATCAAATCTGAGTTCTGTGTCCAATGAGAGAATGGCTTATAGACAGTTTCTA
>JBCATW010000020.1:0-18322 GCA_038406705.1 Eurycea bislineata
TAATTGTAACCAGTGTAATCTTGTAATAAGCTTTGTAACCATGAAACCTGTATCTGTGTGGGAAGCGCCCAGATGCCTGAGGGTTAGAGCGCTATAAAAAAAATGCAATGCAATACATATTTATTTTCTGTCCAGACTCTTTGTGTGATTGCAGGTGTGTGGGTTGGATGTTCAGCTGTGTGGTATATGTGTGGCGGTAGCAACATCCTTTTTTGCGTATTGCCAGTTCCTCAAGGTCCATTGCACCCCATGGCGACCGGCTACCCGTGTTGGAGTACTATGACCTCAACCAGGACCTCTTGGGACCTGTTTGAAGCCAAAACCCCCAAACTGCCTCATACAAATTAATCGTCCAACAGTAGCCTATGGAGAGGCTGTCCATGGTTCTGATCCACTGTCCTTGGTGCTGAAATATTGATCTTTCAAAGTATTTTTTTGCTTGAAGTGAACATTTCTTTTGCTGTCAGGAACAATGACAAAACAAATATTCACCTAACGTGGGAATTATAAGCTTTAAAAGTGTCAGTATCCGAACATTTTTAAAACTCACGTTAAACCATGTTTAACATTTTTTTGCACCTATTTTTGGTGCAAAAAAAGGGTTAAAACCACTGCTCGTTTAATCATTACAAAAACATATATTAATTCCAATTTACATGGAATTAATATATGTATTGGGGGAGTGCAACCCAGTGTACCCCAAGTGGGGGAAATTAACACCAGCCCTGGAGCAGGTGCTAATTTTCCTGTTAATCACACTGAAAAAAGGGACTCGTAATTGTCCCTGACGTTAAAAACCACACTAGCCACGGCTAGCGTGATTTTTAATGACTTAAGTTAAACTTATACACCCTTATTACGAGTCATGAGGAGGGCATGAAAACTTGAGTAAAAACTGCCTGATTATGAGTTTACAATAAATTTCAAGTTCAAAGAAGATTTTGCTGAAACTCGTAATCTGGTTGGTTTTACATAAGAGCTTGCACATAGAAAAAGCACCCGTATTATGAGTTTCAGTAAAGTCCTCTTTGAACTTGAAATGTATTGTAAACTCATAATCAGGCAGTTTTTACTAAAGTTTTCATGCCCTCCTCATGACTCGTAATAAGGGTGATAATGAGGGGTAACTTTAGCGCTTTGACTCGACAAGTTGTAATTTTATATGCAGAGTTTAGGCCTCTATTAACCTTAACTTTGTCGCATAGAGGCCCTGTCTGCTTGATATAGACAAACGCAGACGAGAACACGGTGACCATACCTAGTTTCAAGGCAATGTACGCTCTGCTCAAGACAGTGAATAACAAATAAAGCATTTATGTTAGCTTGGTCTAACCATTGTTCAAACACACCTCCCCCATTGTGTCTAAAAATACAAGTCCCACACTGCACATGGGCTATGTGTACTATAATGTTACCTCAAAAGGTTAATAGTTGTGAGAGTTTGAGACCCCTGTTGGCATTCAAGGAAGGTGTCTGCGTGCATCTGCTCGATATTGAGATAAGGGTAGGGAGGAGAGGGTTTTTAGCAGGGTTGGTAGGGGTAGGGTGGGAATGAGAGATTAAAGGACATCATTTTTATTGCAATTGTTTGGGGTGGGAGTGTAGGGGACTTGATGTGGGGATGCTTGTTTGTTATTTTTATGCATGTATCATAGCGCCAAAAAGTATTTGGACAGTTGCCCTCTTGGTATGCACTCAATACACTTTTGTCTATCTATCAAGTTCTATGCGCCATGCTGTATTCATTATATTTCCCTTGTTTAGGCCTAATTTACATTCAGCCAAATTATCATTTGAAAGAATTTTAGCTCGTATGAGCGCATTGTTATCCCTAATTTGAGAGCGCAAACATCTTACCGCCATCCTCCTTGACCGTTCTGCGGCTCACGCGCACTCTACATGTTTTTCGAGTGCGACCGCCTGCCACAGAAAGGCCTCCTCCAAGCAAGAACCTTGATGGTGCTCGGTCACAGCACGTTCCACCTCAACAAGGCGGTTAAGTACTGCTTCCAGTGCCCGCCCCAGTTCATTTGGTGGATTGTCTGGATTCTCTTGATTCAGAGGAGGGACTTCTCCTCCGCATTATCCTCAATGTCAACCAGAGGAACTGGGCAGTGGGATGATGAGCGCACAACATCTGCCTCTTCCTCTGTAGGCGCCTCCGGGGACCCAGGCTGCAGATTAAGGGTGATAGACGCCTCTACCTCAACCATTGGAGTCAATAGTTGAGCAGGGTCGGAGGTCGGAGGCATTGCAGGAGGAGGTGCAGGTGATGGTGCCGGTGATAGTGGTGGTGGCAGCACGGCAGGTGCACGAGGCACAGGCACTGCAGGGGAAGGTGGGGGATGGGCCACAGCTGGCACTGCTTGAACTTTTGTTGCCGGGGGGGGGGGGGGAGGCGTTGACAGCCACACGGGTCAGAGGAGAAGGCCTCCTTATGATCTGTAGGCCTGATGTCCATTTGAAAAAAGATGAATTGTCACTGGTGGATGCTTTGCACTAAAAAAACTTCTTGCTACATTTCTTCATAATTTTTAAAAAATACAGTCAGCTTAACAGTCATGCCTGCTTGCACAGGCTTACTCTTACAGGGACCAGTGTACGCAAAAGCCGTGGTTTAATGTCTTACAAATGACTCTGTTGCCATGAGTATGTTGTTTATAAATACACAAAAGCATCCAATAAAGTGCCAATTTATCAGGCAACACAATACAAGGTTGAACAATGTTGTACACATTTGTTTTTAAAAGTTTATGTTCATCTACTAAAAAGACTATAAAAAATGGAGGCGATCGAAAGACATTGTAAAAAATGGCAAAAAAAGTGAAAAGAAGATTTTCACGTGCAGTCATCTATTCATGTAAACAAATAAATGGTAAGCGCTCTACATTGTCGCATAAGAGTGCGGCCTGGATCGGCTCATTTTTGGGCTCAGTCTCACAGAGCCAGCATGAGGCTCAGCTTGAGCTCCACTCATGCTGCAACATTTCAGCCTCGCCTAGCTCTAGAAGAAGGTACAAAAAATATATTGTTTGAGAGTCTCTATGGAACAACCACCCCCAGGTGTCATGACCCGCTCTTATTGGTAGTGCAAGTAGAGACTAGTTTTAGAGTATGAAGCATATGCCATAGACCATAGGCTCGGCTGGCACCACATAGGGATGGACAATACCCCCTCCAGGGGTTTCCTTTTTGTATTCATCTATAGCAGTACCTTCCATTAAAATGATTGGGAGCCCTGGCACCAGCCTTGGCCTCTTCGCTGTGCCTCACATGTCCCATGGCTAGAGATGGGTAAGCCCGGCAAAACCTGCAACGAGCCGACCCAGAAACATGGGATGTTGAGGTTTGGCTCTTAGAGCAAAATTGACAACTTAGCCTGGAAAATATTGATTATTTATTATTTTATGTGAAAATGCCTTTTTTGTATTGTTTTATTGTCAAAACTTGATATTTTATGTTTTGCAATTCTAGAGGGCAGTAAAAGAATAGCAAATGCAATGGAGCTATTTTCATGTCTGACAAATGTCTGTGAAATTCGAGGTAATGCTCTACTTTCAAATTACAATTACTGTAAAACTTGGCCCCCGCCCATGGCTCGGGCCACAGGGTTGACTGCGAGTCGAGCCAGAGCCATGGCCTTTGGTTCAGCTCAGAATCAAGCCGACCTCGGCTCGCCCATCTCTACCCATGGTCCATTCAAGATCTCTGGACAGGCAGTTAGGGAACCCTTTATAGCCTTATCTATAACTCCCTACCCCGCCATGCCCACATGCCCTCAACCAATCACAAGCCATCACCACTAAAAGCACCTCACCCATCAACACACCTCCTCCCCACCACAATTCCGCTTCAGGCCCTTCTCTGTAGATGAGGTCACTAATATCATCAAGGGCTTAAAACCCTCCCAATGAAAGGGTGACCTCTGCCCTGCCCCAACCATAAAAGAATCTGCCAACATCCTAGCACTGTTTATCACAGCCCTGATCAACGCATCCTTCGCCGCCTCCACCGTCCCTGCCACCATCAAAGAGGCTTGTTTATCGCTACTCATCAAAACATCCACCCTCTACCCACTACTGCCAAACAACTATAGGCCCATCACAACAGTCCCTTTCCTCCTCAAGATTCTAGGCCGAGCTGCATACCTGCAGATTCAGCAGTTTCTTGAGGAGCACAACCTGTTAGGAGCCAAGCAATCTGGCTTCCGCCCCCGTCACGGGACGGAAACGGCATTGCTGGACCTGAAAATCCAGCTCGATGCCATCAGAGATTCAGGAGGCTTAGCGGCTCTACTACTCCTGGATCTCTCAGAGGCATTTGGCCTGGTAGACCACCAAATCCTTTGCACACAGCTTACCCACTCCGTCCTCTTCTCCCCGGAAGCCTCCAAATGGGTTGCCTCCTTCCTGGCTAACCGCAACACCAGAGTCTTCGCGGGGGAAGCTGCATCCCCCCACCCCGTCACATGTGGATCCCGCAGGGTTCGTGTGTCTCCCCCACACTGTGCAACATTTACATGAAACCTCTATTCGAGCAGTTGGACAGTTTGGGGGTAGCATGCACGAACTTTGCGGACAACACCCAAATTCTTCTCCTGCTGACAGGTAACCACAACACAGACATGTCCATTCTTAATAAGACATGCCGAATCGTCCAGTCGAGGATGGAAGAGCACATGCTCTGCCTAAACGATGAAAAGACGGAGATACTGGTGGTCGGCCTCACTCACAGGCTCAAATCACTGACTCCCCGCTACAGCAAATTCCTCATTGCAGGAAACCGCATCCCCATATCTCAGGAGGTCAAGACACTTGGGGTATACCTGGAGGCGGACCTGTCCATGACACGTCAAACCATTGCCATCGCTTCCTTAGCCGCCTATCAGACCAAGGTAATTAATGCCACTCACCCCTTCCTGACCCCAGAGGACTGCTTTACAGTTGCAAGAGCCATCATTCGTGCAAAACTCGACTACTGTAACGTGCTCCTCTGTGGGACCTCAGCCCAGAATCTGAAAACGCTACAAATAGTTCAAAATAATCCCGTCAGAGCGGTATTCAGCACAGGCCGCAGAGAGCACGTTAGCCAAGCCAGGAGAGCTCTCCACTGGCTCCCGGTGAAGGAGAGAATCACCTTCAAAGCCCTTTCCATCACCCACCGTTGTCTCTCTTGCACTGCCCCATCCTACCTCCAGAACACTGTGCAACGCAAACGTCACACCAGACAACTCCGCTCATCAGCAGACAACACACTCTCCACACCGCGGTTTGCTAGGCAACGCGCAGGGGGTACATCCTTCACCTCGGTTGCCCCTAGACTCTGGAACGCGCTACCCCCCGCATTGCGTGACCAACCAGCATACTGGCCATTCAGGAAATCCTTAAAAACCCACCTCTTCAATGTGTCATCCTAAGAACTATGAATAAGACAATCCTCAGCTCGCTGATAAGACAATTCCATAAGGATCGACACCAACTGCTTCTGTAAATATTATGTAACAAACTATGCAATGTAATCTTATGTAATGTACCTGGAATATGCCTGTAATGTCCTTTAAGTCTTGCGCCCAGACACCTCAGGGTTTTTGGCGCTCTACAAGTGCAAAATTAAATAAATAAATAAATCTCTGAGGCCAGGAAACAGCTGGGTTGGGTTCCTGTTAGATCACAGATCACTGCAAAACTCTGCTCCTGGGCATGGAGGGCGGTCCTCCACACAGGGCCTGATTATGTGGGCAACTGGTTCATCAGGCCCGCTTCGAACAGAGTTCAACGCCAGGCACACAAGTGGGACTTAAAACCTCCGCTGTTTCAAAAATCTAAGAGAGGCAGAGTCTCAGTGGGGGTATGCGCCACCATAGCCTGCAACTCCTTGCCCGTGGGGATCAGGGCCCTCCCGACCTGACCCACTTTCAAATCTGCTCTTAAAATTTTTTTCCGTGAGAACAATTGACTGTTCCATTTGGCCTTTTGATACATTTCTGTATATTCTGAGGTATTAATTTTGTTTCTCATGATAATGTTTACTGTATTTATTTTATGTTCCCTCGTGGTCTGAAGCTAATAAGCATACTATCACGTAATAAACATTATTATTATTAATATTATGCCGCCTAAGACTTTGTGATCTGGGAAACACGAGTAATACCTGTTCTGCTCAGTCCTTTACCTGGATCCCAGCTCTGGAGCCTGTAAGAGCCCTAAAGCCTCTTGCGTTCTTCTGCTGCTCAGTGTTTGACATGAGGGAACGCTCTGGGCTAAAAGCCCTGACAAGGCACGCAATTAGCGTGAGGTGTGGTGGCTCAAGCCATCCCCATCCTGGTTGAGGGGGTGGCGTTCAAGATTCTGGTGAGGTCCCGTCCACGCAACCCTGAATTGTCAATGGTGGCATGGGTCAATTAGTAGAAATTAGCTGCCCCCAGGATGTTAGTCTGATTACCCCTTGGACCCCTGAACCTGGCCCAATAAATCAAGAGAAATATATCCTACTGAGTGTTTTTCCCGATGTACAGCTCTGGAGTCATGGTTTCACCTTCTGCTTCTCAACTATTGAATTGAAGGAATAAATGGCTAGAAACTGTCACATCTGTGTAACCAGTGGGATATTTCTACTGCTCATTGCTTGTCCTGAGTGACAGCTATCGAGTATGATGGCTGTGCCTGTAAGATCTGTGTAACCTGGAGGATACCTTTGCCTGTAAGTTCTGTGTAACCCAAAGGATACCTTTGCCTGTAAGATCTGTGTAACCTGAAGGATATCTTAGGCTGTTAGTTCTGTGTAACCTGGAGGATACCTTTGCCTGTAAGTTCTGTGTAACCTGAAGTATACCTTTGCCTGATAGTTCTGTGTAATATGAAGGATAGCTTTGCTTGTTAGTTCTGTGTACCTTGAAGGATACCTGTGCCTGTTAGTTCTGTGTATTATGAAGGATAGCTTTTCCTGTAAGTTCTGTGTAACCCGAAGGATACCTTTGCCTGTAAATTCTGTGTAACCTGAAGGATACCTTTGCCTGTAAGAGCTGAGGAGCCTGAAATATGCATTTGCCTGTAGGTTCTGTGGAACCTGAAGGATATGTTTGATTGTAAGTTCTGGGTTACCTGAAGGATAGCGTTGCCTGTAAGTTCTGTGTAACCCAAAGGATACCTTTGCCTGTAAGATCTGTGTAACCTGAAAGATACCTTAGCCTGTAAGTTCTGTGTAACCTAAAATATATCTTTGCCTGTAAGTTCTGTTTAACCTAAATGATACATTTGACTGTAAGTTCTTTGTAACCTGAAGGATACCTTCACAGGTAAGAGCTGTGTAGCATGAAGGATACCTTTGCCTGTAAGATCTGTAGAACCTTACAGATACATTTGCCTGTAGGTTCTGTGGAACCTGAAGGATATGTTTGATTGCAAGTTCTGTGTTACCTGAAGGATAGCGTTGCCTGTAATATCTGTGGAACCTGAAGGATACCTTTGACTGTAAGTACTGTTTAAACTAACAGATTGGTTTGCCTGTAGGTTCTGTGTAACCCATAGGATACATTTGCCTGTAAATTCCGTGAAACCCAAATGATAGCTTTGCCTTTAAGATCTGTGTAACCAAAAGGATACCTTTGCCTGTAAGTTCTGTGCAACCTGAAGGATACCTTTGCATGTAAATTCTGTGCAACCTGAAGGATACCTTTGCCTGTAAGATCTGTGTACCCTGAAGAATGCATTTGCCTGCAAGATCTGTGGAACCTGAAGGATACATTTCTGTTTAGCCTGAAGGATACTTTGGCTATAAGTTCTGTATAACCTAAAGAATAGCTTTGCCTGTAGGTTCTGTGTAACCCAAAGGATACCTTTGCCTGTACGTTCTGTGTTACCAGAAGGATAGCTTTGCCTGTAACTTCTGTGTAACCCAAAGGATACATTTTCCTGTAAGATCTGTGTAACCCAAAGGGTACCTTTGTCTATAAGCTCTGTGTAACCTGAAGGATACCTTTGCTTGTAAGTTCTGTGTAACCTGAAGGATACCTTTGCCTGTAAGCTCTGTGTAACCCGCAGGATTTGTTTGCCTGTAAGTACTGTGTAACCCAAAAGATAACGTTGCTGTAAGATCTGTGTAACCCAAAGGATACCTTTGCCTGTAAGTTCTGTGTAAGTTGAAGGATACCTTTGCCTGTAAGAAGATATATGCAACCTAAAGGATACCTTTGCCTGTAAGTTATGTGTAACCTGAACTATACCTTCACCTCTAAATTCTGTGTAACCTGAAGGATACTTTTGCCTGTAAGATCTGTGGACCCTGAAGGATACCTTTGCATGTAGGTTCTGTGTAACCTGAAGGATACCTTTTTTGTAAGATCTGTGGAAACTGAAGGATACCTTTGCATGTATGTTCTGTCTAACCTGAAGAATACCCTTGGCTGCAAGTTTTGTGTAACCTGGAGGATAGCTTTTCCTCAATGTTTTGTGTAACCTGAAGAATACCTTTGCCTGTAAGTTCTGTGTAGCCAGAACGAGAGCTTGGCCTGTAAGATCTGTATAACCCAAAGGATACATCTGCCTGTAAGTTCTGTGGTACCTGAAGGATACCTTTGCCTGTAAGTTCTGTGTTACCTGAAGGATACCTTTGCCTGTAGGTTCTGTGTAACCTGAAGGATACTGTTGCCTGTAATATCTGTGTATCCTGAAGGATGCCTTTACCTTTAGGTTCTGTGTAACCTGAAGGATGCCTTTGCCTGTAAGTTCTGTGAAACCTGAAGGATACCTTTGCCTGTCAGATGTGTTGTACATGAAGGACACCTTTGCCTGTAATTATTATAAATTAATTTATTTGTAACGTAATACATATAAATACAAGACATCAATAGACAATAAATCAATCAAGTTCACATAATTACATAGACTTGTCACATAAGTTACAATTGGGTATATGTCAAAGTTTCACAGTTATTTAATCTAGTATCAAATTACTACGGACGTCTAAAATACAACATTCCCTAAAATAATTAAACAGCTTTGCAATCTCACATGCAGTACTTAAATTCATTAAAATTATAAACATCTGATTTGGATTCTCAGGTAAATCAACAAAATTCATTAACCAATTTCTTCTAGCATTACTGAAATTCCCACATCCGCAAATCCAGTGAATCCATTTTTCAATACTGTTCATTACACTTAGTTCATTACAAGAACAATAGTTATTCTTTTTTGAGTGAAGTATATTCGGGTAAATGTTTAGTCGAAATTTTATAAAGAATTTTGTTAATATTCATGAATTTGATAGGGTCACATAGTTTGGAACAGATCCAATTACAGTAATTAAAACAAAGGTTTGTAGTGATTTATAATGATTAAGCTCCTTTAAATCAAGTTCATTAGAATGGTAAACTGTTATCTGTTTCCAAGTCACTTTATCAAGAACAATATTATTATTCAATATAGAGTCTAATTTATATAAATCAAATATATGACCAAGGTTGGATCTCAATTTTAGAAAACTATGCCATGATTCATCTAATACTTCTTCCCACACATATTTTATCAAGTAGTCACCAATAATACCTTTCAAGGATAGGCAGAATTTCATTATTCTTACATGTGTTAGAGTAACACAGCTTACGATTCCAAGGTCTGTTCTTAACCCAACTCCAGGTGTACAGTTTGGCATTTCCATAATTATGCGCAAGCAGCGATCCTCAATTCTCTTAATTTTCTGCCAAGTGTTTGATCCCATTCCCCATACCTCAACACCATAGAGGATACATGGGTGTATCATACTTTTAAACAATTTTATAGACATACGCACGTCTTGAATATTCCAACTCTTAATCACCTTTTTTAAGGCCAATGTTTTTCCCGACAATTTAGATGACATATAGTCAATGTGGTCATTCCATGTTAGATTAGAATTAAACATTATGCCCAGATAGCAAAAAGCAGATACACGTTCCAATAAACAGTTGTCAATATACATCATTAGTTTTGATTTAGCATAGGACTTTTTATTTTTGTTGCATTTGTTGTTCGAGAAAACCATATATTTTGTTTTTGTTTTATTGATTTTTAAATCATTTTCATTACAGTAGTTATGAAACAAAGTGATTTTCTCTTGTAATCCCCAAGATGTTAGGTCAATTATTGCAACATCATCTGCATATGAGATTGACGAGATGTTCTTATTGCTTATTTTTGGGGAGATACCACTACTCGCTCCATCCCAGATAAACTCAAGATCACTTAAATATATATTGAATAGCAGAGGTGCTAATACGCACCCCTGCTTTACACCAACATTCATCGGGATTTGTGAGGTACACTCACCATTTGGGCCATAACGTAAAGTAGACCAGGTTTTCCCATAGTAAAGTTTCAAAAAGTGCATTAGTTGAACAGGGATGTTTAATTTTTTAAGTTTCATCCATAATTTGTCGCGGTTCACTAAGTCAAAAGCCGAACTTAGGTCGGCAAAACAAACATAAACAGAGGAGCCTCTCTCAAGATATTTTTTTATAAAAGCAGCCAGAGAAAAACATTGATGGATTGTTCCTATCTTTGGCCGAAAACCACCCTGATTAAAACTTAACACATTATTTTCTAAGCACCATTTCATCAATAGTTCATGTATATATTTCGAGAATACTTTACTAAGCGAGTCAGTAATAGCCAAGAGCCTATAGTTTGCGCAGTCCATTGGATCATGTTTTTTAAAAACAGGTATCATAATTGATCCACTCCAAGTAAGGGGGGTCTGCCCAATTAAGAGTATAGTGTTGAATAGGTCAGTTAGGATAGGTAACCAATGTTGTTTACAACTCTTAAATATAGCTATAGGACACCTTTGCCTGTAAGATCTGTGGAATTTGAAGTATACCTTTGCCTGTAAGATCTGTGGAACCTCAAGGACACCCTTGCCTGTAAGTTCTGTGTAACCAGAAGGATAGCTTTGCCTCTAGGTTCTGTATAACCTTAAGGATACCTTTTCCTGTTAGATCTGTGTAACCCGAAGGATACCTTTGCCTGTAAGTTCTGTTTAGCCTGAAGCATACCTTTGCCTGTAAGCTCTGTGCAACCTAAAAGATTTGTTTGCCTGTAAGTACTGTATAACCCTAAGGATGCCTCTGCCTGTTATATCTGTGTGACCTGAAGGATACCTTTGCCTGTACGTGTTGTGTAGCCTGAAGGATAGCTTTGCCTGTAAGCTTTGTGTAACCCAAAGGATATCTCTGCCTGTAAGTTCTGTGTAACCAGGAAGATAGCTTGGCCTGTAAGATCTGTATAACCCAAAAGATAAATCTGCCTGTAAGTTCTGTGTAACATGAAGGATACCTTTGCCTGTAAGTTCTGTGTAACCTGAAGGAAATCTTTGCCTGTAAGATCTGTGTAACTTGAACGATACCTTTTACCTGTAAGATCTGTGAAACCCAAAGGATACCTTTACCTGTCAGATGTGTGGTATACGAAAGACACCTTTGCCTGTAAGATCTGTGGAATTTTAAAGATATCTTTGCTTGTACGATCTGTGTAATCTCAACTATACCTTTGCCTGTGGTTCTGTGAAACCTGAAGGATACCTTTGACCGTAAGTTCTGTGTAACCCAAATGATACATTGCCTGTAATTTCTGCGTAACCGGAAGGATAGCTTTGCCTGTAAATTCTCTCTAACCCGAAGGATTCATTTCCTGTAAGATCTGAAGGATACCTTTGCTGTAAGCTCTATATAACCTGAAGGATACATTCACCTGTAAGTTCTGTGTAACCCGAACGATACCTTTGCCTGTCAGCTAGGTGTAACCCAAATGATTTGTTTGCCTGTAATTACTGTGTAATCCTAAGGATGCCTTTACCTGTAAGAACTGTGTAACCTGAAGGATTCCTTTACCTGTAAGTTCTGTGTAACCCAAAGGATACCTTTGCCTGTATGATCTGTGTAATCTAAAGGATATCTTTGCCTATAAGTTATGTGTAACCCAACGGATACCTTTGCCTACAAATTCTGTGTAACCTGAAGGATACCTTTGCCTGTAAGATCTGTGGAAACTTAAGGATACCTTTGCCTGTAGGTTCTGTGTAACCTGAAGGATACCTTTGCTTGTAAGATCTGTGGAATCTGAAGGATACCTTTGCCTGTAGGTTCTGCTTAACCTGAAGAATACCTTTGCTGTAAGTTTTGTGTAACCTAAATGATAGCTTTGCCTGTAAGTTGCGAATCCTGAAGGATAGCTTTGCCTGTAAGTTGTGAATCCTGAAGGATAGCTTTGCCTGTAAGTTCAGTGTAACCTGAAAGATAGCTTTGCCTGTACGTTCTTTCTGTGTAATCAGAAGGATAGCTTCGTCTGTAAGATCTGTATAACCTGAAGGATACATTTGCCTGCATGTTCTGTGTAACCTGAAGGAGTCCGTCCTTTGCCTGTAAGTTCTGTGTAACCTGAAGAATACCTTTGCCTGTAAGATCTGTGTATCCTCAAGGATGTTTTTGCTTGTATGTTCTGTGTAACCTGAATGATGCCTTTGCCTGTAAGATCTGTGCAACCTGAAGGATACCTTTGCCTGCAAGATCTGTGAAACCTTGAAAAACCTGAACGATACCTTTGCCTGTCAGATGTGTGGTACACGAAGGACACCTTTGCCTGTAAGATCTGTGTAACATGAAGGATACCTTTACCTGTAAGATCTGTAGAACCAGAATGATACCTTTGCCTGTAAGTTCTGTGGAACCTGAAGTATACATTTGCCTGCAAGATCTGTGTAACCTGAAGGCTACCTTTGTCTGTAATATCTGTGTAACCTAAATGAAACCTTTGCCTGTAAGTTGTGTAACCTGAAACATATATTTGCCTGTATGTTCTTTTTAATCTGAAGACTAGCCTTGTCTGTAAGTTCTGTGTAACCTGAAGGATACCTTTGCCTGTAAGTTCTGTGTAACCTAAATGATAGCTTTGCCTGTAAGTTGCGAATCCTGAAGGATAGCTTTGCCTGTAAGTTCTGTGTATTCCGAAGGATACCTTTGCCGCTCCGCAATTGACCTGAACTGTGCAGTAAAGGCCTGAGCAGTGTCAGACTTGCTTCAAAAATAGGCACAGAAAAAATATTCTTTACAGGCCCATTTTTATGTTCTTTATGCTCATTTTCATTATGTCACCTCAGCCGTTCCCGTATTAGCTGACCACTGGAATATTTTGGAGTCTTAGTACTGGGCCTGAGGGGGAGGTCTGAGTCTGCAGGATCTCTCTAATCTAATTGAGCAACACCAACTATTATCTAAAGCTAGGTTTGTGCCACCTATGCATAAGATAGTTCTGCTGCCCGAGATATCCACAGCATGTGTAATCTGGGAAATGTATTTGCAACATTAGCCTTTTTTAACCCCTCTAGTGCGGAATTTATTTTTGTTTAGTTTTGAATGGGATTTCCCATAGCACCATAGCTAACATTCAGCAGCTAAGGGGTTAAACCAGCAGAAGCTTACCACCACAACAGTGGGCCTGATTCTTAGCTTGGAGAGGGTGGCATGTGGCCGCAGGTCCTGTCGCTCTGCTGCAAGCCGCCTATACCAATTGGCGTTATTCTGGTCCTGTGTGGTACCTGAGCTGTACGCTGCCCATGCTGGACTGGCATGCCTGTGCCATGGTGGGGAAACCCTGCACCTTAGCCCACTGCGCGTCCTCAGTGGAACAGGCTTTGTATTCAGTTCTGCTTTTTTGTTTTACATTTTTTTTTAAAAGAGATGATTTTAAATAAACATAATATTTTCTATCAACTGGTGGGAGAAGGGCTGCTGCCCCTATAGACGGGGGCAGCAGCTACTCCCCCCACCCCAGGGTGGACATTGTATTTTTACTTTTAAATGGCAGCACCATCTCTTATTTTGTAATTTTAAAAAAAGTAAAAAATGAGTTAGAAAATGATCTAATACAGCAGATTATTGCTGGCAGTACTCACCAGCTGCACGCACTGTGTGCAGCGTTGACGTACAGCCCCTATTCAGAGAAAATGCAGTTGGTTGTATTAAGCACTGTGATGGTTAACGTACTGTATATATATATATATTTTTTGCTAATGTGACGGGAAATGGAACAACCTGTCTTTTATACAAAAATGCTTTTCTCCAATTATTTAAGTAGAATCGTATTCAGGTACCGGCGGCGACCAGGCACGTCGCCACAGTGTACTTGCTGTGGCAACGTCATGTGGCTCGCCCCACAGCGCCGAAGTGAGAATGCTGAAAGAATTCATTCCTTCATTTATTTAATACTTTTAGGTGCCACTTCGCTCCTGGGGGCCTCAGGACACTGATAAGACAATTGCACAGATAGTGCAAAGAAAGCAAAACCAAAGAATATCCAAAATTTGTGCTAGAGTAAAAATCAGATAGGGGTGGACAGGAGCCAATCTGTGAGTGAGGGACTGGGTCTTGTGCTTGATTCTGGCTCTTACTGGTAACCAGTGCAGAGCACTTCGGGCACTGGAAACACGATCGAACTGAAGCAGCGAGTATAGGGCCCTTACCGCAGTGTTTTGTATCACCCGCAGACGGTGCTTGATTTGATCTGGTATTCCGACCAGTATGCAATTGCAGTAGTCCAACCGAGCATTTATTAACATGCCAGCAACTTGGGTTCTGCTGTCCATTGACAGGTAAGGAGCAATCTGCCTCAACAGTCTGTTAATGAAGGCACAGGAAGACGTTAGGTGGTTGACATGTGCGTGCATATCCAGTCTAGAGTCAAGATAGACCCCTAGCGTCTTTATGGTCGTAGCAACTCTGATGACGTGATTATCAATAGAAAAACTGGCATATCTGGGGTCCAACCCTCTAACTCTACATTGAGTGCCAGCGATCAAGAGCTCAATTTTGGATTGATTTAACGCCATAAAGTTGTTAGGCATCCAATTTTGAATGATAGTACGTAATTCAGCGTTCGAGTGTCATTTTAGTAGTCGCCAGTGAGAGGGAAGTATAGCTGAGTATCATCAGCGAAGTTGGTATATCGAACACCTTCCCTCTCCAGCAGATCAAAAAAGAGATTTCAAGTACACGTTAAAATATATAGGAGAAAGAACTGTGCCCTGGGAACACCACAAGAAATTGGAGCAGCGCAAGGCGACCCTAAATGTTCATCTGATAGAAATTATTTGATTCAACTCGGAGTAGTTTGCAGTCCCTACCAACAATTTGACCAAGATTTCATCATTAACAAGGTCAAAAGCAGCAGAGAGGTCTAACAGGACGAATAAGACTGCCTTTCCTGAGTCGATGATCTTAAAAAGGTTGTTCTTAAGTTCCAGCAAAGCTGTCTCTGTTCCATGGGTCCTCCTGAACCCAGACTGACGTGACCCCAGTACGTTTTGTGATATCAGGTGTTCTTGAAATTGGGAGTAGGCAATTTTGTCAATGACCTTCAGTACAAATAAAACGTTTGTTATAGGTCTATAATTCGATGCCATCTTCGGATTCAAGGAGGACTTTTTCAGCAGAGCTGTTACCCATGACTGTTTAAGTGTTTTAGGAACTTGACGACTATTGAAGGAAGCATTTACATTCTTGGCAATCAGGGGAGCAAGGGTTGAGATACACGGAGGAAGGGCATACCTCTCCCCTACAAGGGGTTGGCCTCATGCTCGTGACGATCTTTATCATGTCCTCAGCTGATACCTCCTGAAAAGAGATGGGAGGTTCTGTGAAAATGGAGCCTAGGTCCTCAACGAGGTGGGCGCTGTTTGCACCAGCTGAGATATTCTTATTTATTTCCTCCAGGTGTTTGGAAATCTTGTCAATCAAGATAGCATACAGGGTAGTGCGACAGGTATGCTGTGTTGGTGTGCCCGGCGTATTGACCCAGTATGTTGGTGAAGAGAATGGGGCTCAGTACTGTACATGCACACCATTAAGAAAGTCCATTCAGTGTCATGGCTGCAAACGCAGCCATAAGCCAAACACTTAAGCTAGCTTTAATTAGAGGAATAATGGTCCTCCAGTATATGGTTTCAGTGTCGGTATATGTCGGTTACACCGCCGACTTTACCCCGCAAGGTGGTTACACAGCCCGGAACGTTTTTGTACCACTGAGGTGCCGATACTGGGCTGCACGCAGACGGTGTGGCAAGCAGGAGCGCCTAAGGAGTTCATGCTTACTGCATCGGCGTGGGCTGTACTCAGCGCCCATGCTACTACACGTGTGCCTTGAACACAACCATGTACATGGTACACGTGCAGTAGCGTGGCTGGCTGTGTGTGGCGAGGGTGGGGGGATTTTACTCCTAGCTTGTACCTGAGAGACCATTAGGGCTCGCTTAGGCGAAAGGCAGCGTCCCTCTGGGACGCTGCCTTTCGCCTAGGCAAACATCGGCACCTAAATCCACATGAACTTAGAGGGTTTTTTAAATTAGAACGGGCGGAGTAAAGCCACCATGCCACTGTGCCAGTCTAAAGTTCAGAATCCGAACCTGCTTCGATGACGCGAACAATAGAGATGGGCGAAGAGGCCCATTGGCCTGGTTCGCGTGAGGCTGGTACGAAAACCAGCACTTTCAAACCAGAAATGTTTGCAGGGGCCAAGGCCCAGTGAAATTTCTATTTTTTCCAGACTTCCTGCCCAAATGACAATACACAAACTCTTTCGTGCACAGACAAGTGCACGAAATAGTTCGTATATTTTCATTCAGGCACAAGAGACAATTTGTCTGGCATTTTGTTCGCCCTCTTAGACCAGCGAAACCAGGATGTTTTTGCGGGTCTGGCGGGCGAACAAAAACAGGTAAAGTTTGCCTCGATCGCTTTTTGGTGAACTATTTCACCCATCCCTAGTGAGCAAGAGTCTGCGCCTGGCTGTTTCCTCCTTGGCAGAAGCCAACAGATTGGGCGCAGATTAATTGGAGGACTTTACCTGTTCGTTTGTTTCTTCGAGCTGTAATTGTACTCGGTGCTCTGATTTTATGGCAAGGGGCACGGAGGCTCACATTATGCAATACATCTTTTATTGCCGACAACACACAGCAGTTACAGAACTTAGAAAACTACAAAAGTTCTGGTGAATAGAATACTGTAGAATATCCAATCAGGAACATGGAACACGATGATGCGCCCTCCAACTGCCCTCTTTCTTTGCTGCTCACACAGCAGATAAGTACACTTTTTACTTACTCCTTCTGTTTAAAATACTATTAACATAGAATTGATAATTATGTTATTAACATTATCATTACTATCATCATAATTGACAATATTATTGTGCCTTACTATAATAATGTTACTGACATTTATTTAAATTGACTAACCTACCAGTCATCGGCGCTCGCTCCTTGTGGCCTTTTCCCCCTGCCGGCCGGTTCCACCCAGCCGGGCACTCCAGCCACGTCAGAGGAGCTGTGGGGTTCAGTGGGGCCCTGCGGCCCGGCCTCCACAGCCGCGGGGCACGGTGAAGCTCCAAGGCCCGGCCTCCAAGGCCTAGACAGCCGCGGGGCATTAGGGCAGCCCCGTGGCCAGCCCCCACACAGCCGTGGGGCACTGTGGAGCCCCGCGGCCCTGCCTCCAGGGCCTAGACAGCCGCGGGGCACCGGGCAGCCCCGCGGCCTGCCCCCACACAGCCGCAGGGCACTGGCAAGCCTCGCGGATCAGCCCCCAAGCCACTACACAGCCGCGGGGCACTGGCAAGCCCCGCGGCCCTGGCCCCCAAGCCACGAGATAGCCGCGGGGCACTGGCAAGCCTCGCGGCTCGACCCCCAAGCCACGAGATAGCCGCGGGGCACTTGCAAGCCCCGCGGCCCGGCCTACACGGCCACAGATGCCGTCAGAGGCGTGTTCGCCCGACATAGCTCGGCGAACCCTTGTGTCCTCGCGCGTCGTTGCTAGGCAACGGCACGGGACGCATTTCTCGGCGGTTGAGGCGGCAGCTGATTTCTCACAGCTGTCGCCTCACTGCCTGGAAGCACACGCGTCTCCCGTCGCTCTAGCTAAGTTGTGGGCATAAAAGGCCCTTAATTTGATCTTCAGTTAATTTGTTTACTCCCTTATCTGATCCCCTTCAAGGGAAGTACTAATTTTAAAGGGAAACCAATTGTTCACCAACAGCTTCAGTTGACCCCCTTTACCAGGGAAGGACCTTGATTGTGTGATATTGTGTATATATATATATATAACAAATTTACATATATTTTTATATAATTAATTTTGTATAAAAAAAGAAAAAAAATGTCCTCATCATCAGAATCCAATGCCTGCTCCCAGCCTTCATTCAGCCAGTTTGTGGACGCTTCAAACGTCACTCCCAGGCACACAGTATCAGATGTGGCTGCCTACGACTCGCACTTCACCAAATTGATGCGCAAGTCCATGGCACCC
>JBCATW010000021.1:0-17546 GCA_038406705.1 Eurycea bislineata
CTCCTGATTGGCTCTCCCTCTCAGGCCCTTGCTCGCTCCTGAATGGCTTGCTGTGTGACTGTGACTAGCAGGCTTGCGTGAGTGTGTGTGTGTGTGACTGCATGAGACCACCCCTCTATTTTGCTATTTAAGCCTGCGCTGCCCATTGTTCTGGCTTTTTCCCTGCTTCTACCCCTGGACGAAGGGGTCTGCCAGCCACTGCCACCTACTTCTGCTGTCTGCACTCTGCTAGGCCCTGTGAGTATCCCACACTGTAACTAGAACTGTAACTAGGCCCTTTTGTTTTCTGTAACTAAGTTCTGCACTTCTGTTTCTCTGGCGGGCCCCTACACTATACCTCTACCCCCTGCTGCTCCACTCTCTGCCCTACCTCATTGCCTTAGTTCCCTCTTCGAGATTGACATTGTGCCTTAGACTCTCTCCTCTACCTTGGACCTGAAGTAGTAAAGTGTGCATTATCTTTGCTTACAATTTGTTTTACTGTTGCGTCTGTCTCTCTCTGCATCTCCCTCTCTCCTGAAGCCCTTTCTTTGTCCCTTTCCTCCTCCTCCTCCTCCTCTTCCTCCTTCCTCTCTCTGTCCATTACTCCTCTATCTCCCCTTGTCTCTTCCCCTGTCTCCTCCATTTGCTCTCTCCTCTATTCTCCTCCCTGCCCCTCTCCCTGCCTCTCTCCCTCTTCCCATCTCTGTTCCCCTTCTTACTTCTCTTCTCCCTCCCAGCGCTTCCCAGTGCCTCCCTGTGCCCCAAGCCTGCTAGCCCTGCTGGTGCTGACTTCCACTCGGCGCAAGCGCGCAAACTCCAGTCCGGAGTTTGCTGCGCTCTCGGAGGCAGATTCCGCTCCCGCTGGGGAAAATCCATTACGGGTTTTCCCTACCGTGAGCCGGGCTTGAGGCAATGCTGCAGCCCGCCAGTCGCCGCGGGCAGGAGAAGGAGCATGAGCTCCCATCAGCCCTGCCACTCACCAGCCCGGTAAGGCCTGTGCTGCTCCTCCCCAGGGACCCTCATTGCCTGTTAAGCCCCAGAGTCACAAGGGGCATCAGCAGGCCCCAGAAAAGGGAGGGACCCCAGAGCCCCGCCACGCTAATGGCACCAGAGCGCCAGCACCAGCCCCACCCGCAGCTCACCTCGGCCGGCCGACGCGCCACCAGCAACGCCTGCACGGGACAGCCCCGAAGCTCCCCGCGGGTCTCGCCATACCCCAGTCAGCCCGACCAACCCGTGGCACCTTCCACCGCGTGAGGCATCGGCCCCAATCTCTCGGGCCTGCAGGTCACCCGCTCCACGGCCCACACATTGGGCTCCAGCCACCAGCCTTCCCAACCCTGCCAGTGCCCTGCAGGGGCGTTTCACCTTTCCAAAGCCCAGTGCCGGCCTAGCGAGATGCACAGATAGCGCGTCCAGCTCGCAGCCGCCGCACTGGCCCAGGTGCCCTTCCTCCCCCCCGTCCCCCTCACCCCAGGCCAGGGAAAGACACCCTTGTGGCCCGCCTCCCACCTGGCCTGTAGTCTCTCCCTTAGTGCCCCTGTCTCTGCCCCAAAGACCAGGGGTCACCCGGGGCCCACCAGGCCCGGACTCAGCCTCGCCACCCTCCCTGGGGGCACCGCTCCCCGCCAGCCCCAGCATCCGGCACTGCGCCTCCTGCTCCCCTAGGGAAGCTACAGCAGCCCCCAGGGCCCTACGCCAACCCCGAGCCTCATGGCAAACGGCACAACAAGCCACCAGCCCGAACGGAGCCCCTCCAAGAGGCGCCTGAGGCCCTTGGGCCACCTCACGACCCCGTCCTCGGCCTCTGTCTCCCTGCCTGCCGTTCACCACCCGGGGCCCCCTTTTTCCTTCGCCCGGACCTGTGGTCTGGCAAGCAGGCCCTCACCCTGCCTCACCCCACCACCTTGAGGACGCCAGCATGCCCCAAACCGCCTCCCGGGACCACAAGGCAAGCACCCGCTTTGCGCTTCCTAACATCTGCCGCGCAGGCCCAGCACAAGCCCCAGCCGCCCACAGCTAAACTAAGGGCGCCCTCCCCCTGCCCCGGCATCGCGCTCAGCCCTCTGGGGCAACAGGTCACCCGTCCAACTTCCTCGAGAGCCCCACCAGCCCCTGCCGGGTCCAGGTTCAGCCCTTCTGGTGCCCAAGCCCCGGCCGTCCTGCACTCACCAGCCCTCTTCCACCTATTCCCCTCGTGACGGTGCCCCTCCTTGAGAGCAGCAGGCAGCCCGCCTGCAGCCACAGTACCAGGGCACCGGCCCCACCCTGCGTGCCCAGATTATACTGCCCGTACTTCGCTGACAGGGGCCCAGGGTGCCCTAACCCCGCCTACCATCTAAAAGTGGGTGCCCACCAGCCCCTTGACCGTGCCGGCCTCAGCTGTTGCGCACGAATCCACGCCACTGCAGCCGTGCCCGGCCTAAGCCTGCCTCGACTGCCAGGACCTCACACCCCTTGGCTCTCAGGGCCCTCTTCCCCACCGTCTCTTCAGGGATGAACTCGGTCCTGCCTTGAACAGCCTTGATGCCCCACCTGGCACCACCCAGAGCAGCACCAGCGCACAGCTATCCTTTGAATCCACTCCCACTCAGCCTCCTCTCTCTCTCTCACCTGGTAACCCCTTCCCATTTTCCTCTATAGACTTTCTCTTCTCCAGAGCTCCCAGTGTGCAGCCATCAGGCTGCTGGCTCTAGTTGGTCAGTGAAGGGGTGCCAGGCCGACCCATCCTACCTCTCATCCCTCCGGCAGGGCTCTAGGGTCACTAGGTTCACTGGTAGGGAACTCCCCGGTCTCCACAGCTCTTCCTTGGCCTCGCTATGCTTTCTGCCTTCTTCTCCTCTGCAGTACTTCCATCTCTAGGTACTGACTCCACAGGGATCTCTAGACACTAGGTAAAATTTAATCATGCATCCGCTGCTTTAAATGTATTCCTAGGCAGCCTGACAGTCGCAGACTCCTACTCGGGAGCTGTGTTTATACCTTCACTAGCAGAATACTTACCTTAACTGCCTTCTATTGTTTCAAAGCTCTCAGTGCAATATGGGGGCCTTGTACCCCGGGTGCTGTCAGCCACCCTGCATGCCTGTTATTTCCATATGGATACATTGTCCCCATTAACTTTCTCTTCTCCTGTGTGTATAAATAAATACTGTTTACTCTTCACCCTTGCCTGGTCTCTCTAGCTAGGATCTCTTCGTGGGGGTCCTACATGTTTGTTATATGTTGTCTGTGTACATGTGTGTGGAGTGCTTAGTCCGTATTACCTTGTGTGTAGCCTGTAGTACCCACATTGTCACTAGGTGGGGGCTACATACACACAAGTGTATAGGGTGCTTTACGCACTACCCAGGGGTCCCCAAAAGGTATCGCCTTGTGACTAACACAGTGGGAACCACATTGACACTAGGTGGTACCTACTTGGTCACAAGTGTATAGGGTGCTTTACGCACTGCCCTGGGGTTGGAGCCTGCCTGGTAACACAACGCCAGTTCAGAGTACTCCACCCTGCCTCTGGATCTGTGGCCCAGACCCTCTGGCTCCCTGCAACAACCCGTTTCCTCTTAATACATAAGTCCACAGAAACAGAAGTCACCCTGAAGGAAGATTTCAGAAAAACACCAGCCCAGCAGAGGGGAAGCTTTGAGCACCCAATAAAACCTTCATATTGCAAGTGGGGGACCCCAGACTAGGAAGCCAGAAGCAAGAAACCGAAGATTATCAGAAGCAAGCCCATGGGAACTGAACAGACCCCGAGGCAAGCCTAGGACAGAAGATAAAGCCCAGAATTAATTACAAGAACACGGTTGGAACCAGTGAAGGACGAAAGGACAAGTCCAGCTGAATCTGAATAACACGTGTGGAAACTAGATAGAAGGATTTAGTTAGTAATAGTAGAAAATGCTATAGTCGCAAAAAGTCCAAAATATTTTCAAGTCCCAACACTTTTTCAAAAGTATTGTCCCATTGACTTAAAACCTATGTAGACATCTAGTATATGTTATTCCAAGCATTTCTAGACGTTGAAAGCATAGTGTAAACAGTATCTAGGCCTAGTTATTGATTTCACCAATGTTTTCCAAAAAAGTTATTTTTGCCTATAACATGGAGAAAAAGTTTAGCAATATATTGTAATCACTAGGGGAACTGTGTTTTTATTTTAACTGTTTTATTAGCATTTTTCCATTTTATAAACAAACAACCCCCTTCCAATAACACAAATGAGATATAATACTTTACAGTACAGGTATTAGTGTGCCGCATCCTCATACAATGCAATATCATACATAATCATACAGGATCAAGTTACTACAAGTATAAATGTCAGCTTTTTCAATTTCCCACATTGATCATGTCCAGTCATATATTACATAATAATTATTCGACATATAACTTCACAATCACACGCTAGTTACTATTGAAGATCCGTCTTCATCTAGACTGTCATCCAATTCTAAACTCCGCTCCATAAGGTAATATGTAAATTTATCCCATATTGACTTGGGTATTTGTGTAACAGGCAATATTAATTCTAGGTCAGATTCATATTCCTTACATTTAACTAAGGCACTCATTCAGGCCTCCCTGCATGGTGGTCTTGATTGCATCCAATTAAGGGAGATTTCTCGTTTAGCTAGTAACAGCGCCAAGGCAACAAATTTAACATCTACTTTGGGTATTTTAGACATATCTCCTAGGAATAATACTCCTATTTCTTTTGGGATAGGAATTTGTGTATAGTACTTATTTCTGTTAAAACCAGGTCACAGTACTCTGAGACTTTCGGACAAGTGAAACTAAGGTGTAAAAAAGTAGCATCTGGGTGATTACAGAGTTTGCATACGGGGGAGATGTTAGGATTAATTATATGTAAACGATGTGGGGTCAGATAACACAGATTAAGGTATTTATATTGAATTACTCTAAATCTGGGAGCTAAAGCCACCTCCTTCGTGTGTTGGCAAGCCCTAATCCATTTTGCATCTGACCATTCCTCGCCTAAATCTTGCTCCCAATGTGATCGGGCTTTAATTGGATTTTGGGACGATAGATCCAAAATGGCCTTATATAAATGTGAGGTCAAATGGGACCACTCCCGCCTATCCCATATTAATCTCAAATGTGGGATATCTTCAGTTCCTTTCATTACATTGCCCCACCTAATTCTAAATGCTGTTATTAACTGATACGCTTGAAATACACTCTTTGCGTCCGTGCCTAGACGGCGAAGTACATCCCGCTTTGGGATAACTCCTTCATCATTGGTAAGATCACCCAATGTATGTAATCCTTTATTTTCCCATGCTGCCTAGTTAGGGTTAAATCCTATCTTATGTGATATTGGTGACCATTGAAGTGGGCAGTCCGCCAGCCATGGCTCCTTGATGTTGTTCTGCAAGCAATGTCAGCGCCAAACTATTAGTGAATTACGTATAGGAGAGTTGGGGAGTTCTAGAATTCTATCTAGTGCCATAACGTATGCTTCCGATTTTAATGGGCGTAAGACTGCCCTAGCTAATACAATATAAGGGATTTGTGACATTGTGTTCCAGAGTTGGATGATGTATGCATAGTGTATTGCGGTATAAAACAACTTAGGGTAGGGAACTGCCAGCCCCTCATACCAATGGGTCGAATAAGTGTGTTCATCGCCACTCTGGGAGCACCTGTGGGCCAAAGCAGCTGAAGGAATAGGGTGTTGTACTGTTTAAAAAATGCATTCGGAATAAGACAAGGCGTATTAATCTATACAAGAGCTGTGACATAATTATCATTTTAAGCAGCGCAACCCGTCCAGCTAATGACAAGTGGAGGACGCACCATAAAGTGAGCTTGTCCCTAACCTGAGGCAATATGAACCAAATATTGGTTTGTAGCTGCTGGCTTGGGTCTCTAGTTATAAATATCCCCAAATATTTGAACCCTTCATGTTCCCATTTCAACGGGAGAATATTACCCCTAGGGCCTTGCACATTAGTTAGTGGGAATACTAGTGATTTATTCCAGTTCATTTTGAGCCCAGACAGTGAACCAAAGTGTTCCACTATCTCCAGTGCCTTCTGTAGGGATTGATGGGGTTCCTGTAAGTAAAGAAGGAGGCTAGGGGGGAACTGTGTTTTAAGGTGACACAGCTATTCAAATGATTAGAAAGCATTTTATGCCTTTTTCATGTTTTTAGGTAAAGTGGTACTAGACCGAATACTACGTTTGTGCAATAACCTAGACAATTCAAAACTGTGCTGAAAAGGTAAAAGTACATTCTAGCCAAGGTACACTATAACTTTAGAACTGTGTAAAAAATATGTTAGCCTTTATTCCATAGCCTAGAATTATAGGATGCGTTAGTGTAGCATTTCCCCAAGTGCATAAGGCAACAACGTGGAAAACAGAAAGGACAAAATGTAAGTGACACAGGGTAGCCGGTAAAGTAATCTTGAAACAGTGTAACCACGTTTAAATACATTACTGTTAGAATATATTCACTACAACGTTACCAGGTACAGTAAAGAAAATGTCGTACCTTTTAGCGGTGTTCAGCCTTGTGTTGTGTAGTGTTGGTCACTGCTGTCAAGTTCAAGTCCATGCAAGTCTGTGCAACCCGTTACTGTGCAGTAGGAACACATTAGTACAAGGTCTCGAGGCAGAACAAGGTCAGAAAAGTTTCATAGTGTCCAAAATGCTTGACCACGCATGCTCAGGGACTTTGTCATTTTTGCGTTAGAAAAATCCAAACCCTTCTGTCGGTTTAATTCAGTGAAAGTCGAATAACTTATTAATGGTTAAAGATAGATAGTTCAAATAATTTGTACAATTACAAGACAAATCAGTTCTACAATCTAAACATTTTACCTGATATAAAAAAAATAATTCTAGTATTTTTAAAAAGTAGAAATTGTTTAACACTAATTAAAAATAAGTACAAAATAGTGTAAGCAACTCTTAAAAATATTAATATGTCCAGTATAGGGTTTAGGCCATTTTTATAAAAGTACTTTTTGTACGATATGTAAAAATATTTAACCGCTTAACTGCTACCTTAACTCCTATGGGCTATGGGAAAACCCATTCAATTGGTGCCCAAATTGAAAGTGGTAGGACGTGTCTGACACGTCCTCCGCACTGAAGGGGTTAAGTGGTGTTCAAGTTTGCTTGAACCCAAGTAAAATATTTTAGCTGATTTTATTCAGAGAAATTATATTTCTATACTTAGAATAATTCTTAGGAATTCCCTACTAGTCTTAGAAGTCCAACAATAGTCTGGTTAGCTAAGGAATAATCTGAAGATAATTATACAAGCTTACGGTTTTCCAAAAAACCCAAAGAAACACTGAATTTCTGACTCTAAAGAACTTTTTAAGAATACAATTACTGTGTCCTCATTTTGAAGGAACATTCCTAAAAATATAAACGTTTGTCCTAAAATCCTAGAACCTTTTTCTTAAAGTTCTAATTGATTTGTCGGACCAAACCAAGCACACAAAAGGTAGCTAGAAAATATTTTGTCCTAAAAATCCAATTATTTAAAAAAATAAATACCTGAAAAAGTTACTGTTACTTCATATAAGGGCCCAGTAATCCATTGTATAGTGTTTAATAACAAGTAGCTGCCCAATTGAGTAGTCTAAAGTAAAACTGGTTCTGTTTTTTTTCACTTGAAGACTAATTTTTCCCATTTGCTCATGTACTGGTGACATTTAAGTTTTGGGAAGGATAATATAAAAGTATATTTGTATTATATTGTAGTGCATAGCAAATAGTCAAGAGACGTTCAAGAAAAGTTCAAGTAACAAGATTTTTTCTTTAAAGTCACAAATTAAAAACGCTGAACTCCAGATACTTGTCTATCAATTTTTGGTGGGTTTTACATTAAGCAGCGGGTGTATTCTCTTGTGCAAGTCAGCTTAATTATTGCTGCCTTGATTGCAGTTCTGTGTAAGCACCACACTTTTTATTACAGGTTGGGAGAATCCTAGACATTGTAGGTAAAAAGGTTTTGGCACATACAAGAGTGGTTTCAGAGGCGACAGGTGGAAGAAGTATCAAATAGGAGTCATACTTTTTCCAAGAGGTTTAGTTGTGACAGGCAGGCAAATAAGTCATACTTGTAAAGCTAAGCTGAAGAGCTACTACTTCGCTGTGTTTGGTAGGCTGATCTCAAGTGTAAGGACAGTGTGAATACATTGACTTACAGTATTGTAAAACTTATTAAATAAAGTTATCTCAAGCACTACATAACATTTGCTCATAGCAGAGTCCTGATAAATAACTGGTTTCTGATAATTGGTATAGGAGGTTACACATCTCGCATGTTGATAAAGCTCTTACAGTAAGAGGTGACTTGTCGTCACAATGAGCATGTTAAATATCCAGGTGTTTTGTAAAGATAATTCAAAACTGCTTATACTTTGTTTTTTCTATTCCTGTGAAAATGTGTTTTATGGATAGCTTTATTGTCAAGCTGTGATGTTTTTAGGAGTTATTCCACAGCTCCCCACTACAGGGCAACAAGTAAGGAAAACGCAATGCAGTTGTCTGCGTATGAACCGAGTAGGTCAAAGTGATGCACTAATTTAAAAGTGCAGTTAATGTAAAAAGAAGCATTTTTTAAACTAGACAAATTACAGTTCTGTGCAAGTTCTGAAGGTGAGTACAAAGAGATAAAGTAGTGCTATCCGAG
The DNA here is from genome assembly GCA_038406705.1 of Eurycea bislineata. Taxonomy (NCBI): domain Eukaryota; kingdom Metazoa; phylum Chordata; class Amphibia; order Caudata; family Plethodontidae; genus Eurycea; species Eurycea bislineata. Next base: position 8,660 of record JBCATW010000021.1, read on the forward strand.
ATTGGTCCCCTTTCAGGAAAGTGACTGACTTTTTTCTGAAGATAATGTAAATGTACGGTGTGTGTACAAATGTGACATGCCTCGCTTGGCTGTAGATGTTACAGACCGAGTACTCTATATTTTAAAAGGAAAAGCATTCTTCCCTTGTGCTCACAACCTTGCCACTCAATAGAAGCAGTCGATATCCTCTTAAGGCAAGCTGTGCAATAATGCAGTGTATTGGAACTTGTGGCAAGTTTCAGCAGTGTGACTTTACTAAGCGCCTTCTATTAGTTATCATTAAAAGCCTTTTACAGTACCGAACACAGAGCCCATCAGTAAAGAACAAGAACAGCTCAAAATGGGCAAATGAACAACTTGGCTGGTTAACAACGTGTCATATGTAAAAATACTGGATCTTATGCATGGCGATCACCAGGGTGTGCTCCTCTCGTTGAGGGTTAGTCAGATACCTACTATGAGGCTTACTTACACCCCAATACTAATGAAAAAGTATCAGATTTGTTGGGGTTATTTTTTTCAAGGCGCTTATGAAAAAAATATGTTGAAAGATGTAGATTTCATTACTGACCAACTTAAAGTAGACTTGGATTGGGTGAGCGCCTTGACTATCTAATAAGCAATGTAGGCAATAGTATATGGGCGGAACAACCTATAAAAACTAGTTTGGTTCCCACATGGTACGATAATGAGTGTAAAGATGCCAAAACAAAATATAACGCCGAAATACGGAAAATCAAATGGAATATTGATGTAATTGACTATTTAATGAGTAAAAAAAACTTGTTAATGGATCTCCGTCGTTTTCTGTGGAAAAAGAAACAGGATTTTTTATGTGGTAAATAGGAATATTTTTTTTTATTTTTTTTATTTTTATTTTGTAATTTAATACAATAAAAAAACATATCATACAAACAAACATAATAATACAATATAAAATACTCCAGAGTACATAACATACAACAAACATAATAATAAGAATTTGAATTAAATTAATCCAATAACATTTTACCCATTTTATCAATTATAGATATAGATTTAAAATATTCAAACAATCTTGCAATTTCAAACAAGTTATTTAAATTCATTAATAAACGTAAATTAGTGCTAGGAGCATCATTTAAATCAAGTAGTTGTGCAATCCATTTGACACGCATATTACTAAATTTTTGACATGACATAACTAAATGCAGCCAATAATCTTTACGTGGAATTTTGACATCATTAGCCATTGTTGAGCATGTATAGCTAACATCACATTCACAGAAAATTTTAGCATTTGGGCATTCACAATGTTTTTATATACATTCAAGCAAAATTTTATATAAAACACACATATAGACAAAGAAGAAGCCATAATAATATAATCTGGTAGTATATTAAGAGTTCAAATTGCCAGGAAATCTTGCAAAGAGGTTAGTAAGCCAATTTTTTTATCCATATTTTTAGTGCAATACATCAGGGATAATGCAGCCCACTCGTTCTTATTAAGTGTACAATGAAGCATCATATCTTTTAATAAAGTACCAGTGTCGTTATTTGATGCTGAAAAACCCCATTTCAGGAAGACATTCATTAGTTGTTTTTTCAGTGAGTTAGTCGATGTCCATTCAGAATCCACAATTTCATTAATACAAAATGTATTACAAAACACTGTCTCTAATTTAGCAGCCTTCATTAAGTACTTCATAACACGAATTTCTGATAAGATCTCACAAGGTATAATCCCAAGTTCTTTGCAAATTGCAATACCCGGAGTGCCTGTAGGGCATGATGTTAAAAGTCTCAATAGACCGGCTTCGATTTTTATGAGCATACTTAAATGATTGAGGCCCCAAATTTCCACGCCATAAAGCAGAAGGGATATTATGTCTGCTTTATATAGTTTAATTAAAGGTAGCCAATTACGTATTAGGCCATTAGTAGACAGTTTAACCAACGCTTTTAGTTTTGATGTTGTTTTTGTTTTAGCACGTTCAATATGTGCGAGCCATTTACCATCTGATGAAAAAAGCAGGCCTAAATATACATAAGAATCAATTTGCTCAATTGTAATGCTTTCAACAAAAAATTTGACTATGCATTTTTTTATGACAAGATTTAGAAAAGATGACAATCTTTGTTTTACTAATATTCAAATTTAGCTTATTTACATTACAATACTCTTTCAATAAATTGATCTTATTTTGTAAGCCAACAGCTGTGAGGTCTAAGATGGCAGTTGGGACTGTTGTGGACTGTTGTGGACTGTTGTGGACTGTTGTGGTCCAAATCCAGTCCAGTTCCCAGGGCGGTGCTGACGGCGTGGAGACAGCGTGAGCCTCCAAGGAAGAAGAGCGCCGAGCTACGCTGCCCCTACTAACGCGGCAGGAGCCACTCCCTGGATTCCATGGTAAAGACTGGTGGCCAGATAGACGTGATCAGAAAAACTGACTTTTAAATTTCCACAGTGATATTAACCTAATTCGTTTTCTACAAGTCAAGCGGAACAAACACGGTTTTGGTTATTTGTGTAATTCCATGAACTTTTTACGAACTTTTTATAGAATTTTTATAGAATGTTTAGATATTTACTGTAAACTCAGCACACGGTTATATTGAAAAATCTTAGAAAAACTGTTAGTAAATGAGGAGGTAACGTGTATATCTGGATATTTCCTATAAGTAATACGTACTTCCCCTCTCTGTTTTTTCATAGAGAACTACCACTTCCTGGTTGGATGATGTCATCCTGTAGTCCTCAGAAGCATTAGTGATTTGCTGGTAGCCTCCCATGTGGCGCGCAATCTTTCTGGGGAATAACGTTTAAAATCCTTGAGTCTTCGCGAAGCGACGCGAAGGACTCAAAGGACTCAAAGGACTCAAAGGACTCAAAGGACTGTTGGGACTGTTGGGACTGTTGGGACTGTTGGGACTGTTGGGACGTGGAGGGCGTAGGGGCTCCCATATATTGCTAAAATTGGTTTTTCTTTTTTTATTCTTTTTTCCTGGTTACGGATTAATCCCACTGGCTTTTGGTTTATCTCTGTACATTTTTCAGCATTTTTTATTTTGCCTGTGGTTTCCAGCTACTGTGTGTTTTTAAAACTGCAATTGATTTATCGTGAATAGCTTACTGGAGGGCATTTCAGCAGTGGTTGTTTATATTCATTCTCCTGTGAAATATTTGGTGTAATACCAATTGGCTGTTCTGCTCCGTTTCGGTGATCATAGTAAAATTTGTTTACTGCATTGCATTGAAGTATGGCAAGTAAATTGTTACGGAATGAGGGAGGGCCACTAGACGCTTACTTCAAAAAGGCTTTGACTGAGTTGGATACGCAGGTGGCAGAAACTAAATTAAAACTGGACAATACCAGAATGAAGTTAGGGAAAGCCCAAGGTAACGATTTTAAATTAAATCCTGAGGCCCCCCGATTTAATAGGGAAAAACACCCCTCGGGGAGTAATGTAGAAAGGGGGGTAGATCAACCTACTTTAAATACTCCATTGCTTGAGGGTGATACTCTGGTAAATGATGAGCGTTTATCTTTGACCCCTGACATTTTTGGAGAAAAAGAAAACAAGGGAAATAGAAGTAGGAAAAGGAGACTGGTGGCTAGGAAAACTAAAAATGAAGGACAGTCCCCGGCCTATAAAAAGAAGAAACCAGCGAACCCAGCCCAACCAATCCAGAGTATTGACCCCCCGGAAAAAATTCAATCCAAAGAAACTTTAGACTTAGAGGACATTAATACAATCTTTGATGCCTTAAAAATAGATTTTGAAGCTATTTTATTAAACTTGGCTAAGGTTACCGAGGTAATTGATTCCCTATCAACAAGAGTAGAAATCTTAGATACAAAGGTTGACGTGATACAAAACGTCTGCCTGGATATGCAAACCTCATTTGAAAAAAAAATGGACATACTATTGCAGACACAGAAGGCCTCCCCAGCTGAAAGAAATGAGGAAAAAGAAACCATAGTCAGGCCAAAAGAAAAGTCCGTCCCGGTACAAGTACACAGGAAGGAAATTGATCCGAAGGAGGGGAAGGTAGATAAATCCTATATGGAAGGGAAAACAGCTTCAGTGCCCGGAAAAAATGATAAAGAAAACAGGGAGGAAACGGGCGAATGGCAGAATGTAAGGCGAAAACAACAGGAAAAAAAACAAACAGTGATCCAGAATGTGGGAGGGGCCAAGTGTGGCATTGGCAAAAATATAATAAAAGGAAAAGATATAGCCAAAACTATTAATTTAGTAAATCTAGAGGTTCCTTCCTTAGTTATTCTGACAGATGTCCCTAGATTAGGTGACACAGAATGGGAGTCTGCAGCTCACTTACGATTCCTGGCACTGAAATTTCTGAGAGAGACTAGAAAAATAAACTGGTTAGTTGCGGATGACATTAAAAAGGCACGGAGGACGGCCTGGGTAGGACCCACTAGGAAAAATCTACCTGGGGATTGTGTCGTACTGACATTAAAACATCCAGAAAGCGCCGAAGCAATTTTAAAAGAATCTGCCAATAGGGAAAGAGAAGGTGTAAAAACCAGAATTGGAGTGCAGCACCCAGAGGTATTTTATATCACCCAAGTAAGATCGTATGAAGCCGGAAATCTGTACCTCCAAAACTCCAATTTAAACCAAAATGAAAGAGCACAACCTGCGAGTATGAGTGTAAAAAACTGGAATCATCTAGTAGTAGAAAATAGATTTGACACATTAAATAATATTGATGAGCAGGACTGACTATTAAATAAAATACCTGAAGAAAACAATGTACCAAAAATAAAGAGCAATTTCACACAGCTTCTCCTGAGAAATTTAGGCAGCATGAATGTTCCACACTCAAACACGCAAAAAGTTGTTGTTGGGATAAGTGGTTCTGTTGGAAGGCTGGCGTCCAGGCAACAGGGAAACCTACCCGGCACCCAAGGTGGCTACTCTATGATATCCTGGAACATGGCGGGTTGGTATGATAGAAATGGTACGCCAAAACTGGATGGAATGCTGGACGAGAGGGGAAATGTGATGATAATTGGTTTACAGGAGACTTGGTTGACAAGTAAACCAGCTGTACCAAATTTTTGTGCATTTGTATCTACCGCTACTCCCTCTGTGGCAGGGAGAGCAAAAGGAGGAGTTGTCACTCTGATAAGTACCATGTTCCCCGGCAGGGTGGAGGTAATCGTGCCACCAATTAAAGACTGTGTCATACTTTTAATTACAGGCTGGTGGGAGAGAGCAGTACTACTTATAAATATGTATGTCAGACCATGGTTGGCTGAGGATAAATTTAAAATCCAGAGACTCACAGACTGGCTTGGTACTGGCACCCTGAATTATGCAACTTTGGGTATTACAAATGGTGGGTATGATATATGTATGATGGGGGATTTTAATGCGGTAATATCCAAAACAAAACTTAATAGTCATGATACTGTGCAAAATGAAGTATTTGGAATTGATGATTTTACTGGCCCTGGAGGTCGTACATGCAAAACTGGAAATGTTCTATTTGAACTGATAAACGATCTTAACATGCGACTTGTAAATGGCAGATTTAAAGGTGATCAACCCGCAAAAGAAACCTATAATAGTAGAGAGGTGGGCACAAAGAAATTAATCGATTATATCATATGTGATCTGAATCTATGGCACCACATTGAAGACTTTAGGGTGATACAAAATAATGACAGCGATCACAATGTATTGCACTTATGGTGGAAAGCCACGATTGCGTTAGAGAGGGAAAAAGAATCGACCCTTTCGAAGGAGGTTTATGATGTACATAGTGTGAAATTGACAAGGCGGAAAGTAAAATGGAGTGAAAATGTATCAGGACAAGTGTCACATGTTGTAAGAACTAAAATGCTGGAATGGGAATTTGCTAATATGACCAATGTAACTATAGATGATTGTACTAATTTTCTAGAAAGTATATCGAATATAGTTTCCAAACCCATAGGTGTAAAGTGTCTCCCAGTGAAAAAAAGTGAAGAATGGTATTCAGCTGACTGTAAATCTGCATTGGAAAAATTAAAGGAAGCCCTACGAATGAAGAAAAAGGGGGAAATCGCAGTGTGTAGGAAAAACTATAAATGGGAGATTAAAAGGGCCCGTATGTGTTATACGGAAGTTTTTTGGCATAATTTGTATGAAGCAGCTAAAGAAAAAAATCCCAGAGTTTTCTGGCAGCTGATAAATACCAGACTCCAGGGCACTAAATCTAGTTTGTTTGTGAGCCCAAGTATTTTACCGCTGCACTGGATAGAACACTATGGGAAACTATATTCGCTAGATGGTTTCAAGGCTGTCCCCCCAGCTAGCAGTGATTATATTGACTTGCAAATATCGGAAGTGCAAGTTATTGCTGCACTAAAGAAACTGGATAAAGGGAAAGCAGCAGGATTAGATTATATTCCGGCAGAAGTTTTTCTAACGGAATCTGCTTTTTGGATCCCGTTTCTAAGTAATTATTTTAACAAATTGCTAGGAAATGGTAAATTCCCTGATACATGGAGGACATCTCTAATCCTGCCGATTTACAAGAAAGGTGACAAAAATCATGTGGGTAATTACCGCCCGATATCACTCCTTACAGTTTTAAGTAAAATCTTTTCTACGATACTTGCAAGTTTATTAACAGACTGGTACGATGATTTTGATATTTTGTCTACTTTACAATTTGGTTTTAAAGCAGGAACCGGGACAACAGAGGCAATTTTCCTACTTAATGCAATATTGGAAAAATATACTATGCAGGGTGGCCGGGTATATATGGCATTCATGGACCTCAGCTGTGCCTTTGACACGGTGGATAGGGCACAGCTGTGGTCCATGTTGCGTCAGGATGGAATCCCGGATGGTATTTTGGATGCAATTATAGAATTGCACAGGAATACTGAGGCAAATGTGTTACTAACAAATAAGGGTATAAAAACTGCGGCCATTGAAATTCAGCGAGGTGTCAAGCAGGGGTGCCCGTTGGCACCCCATTTGTTTAGTTTTTACATTAATGGAGTGATTAAAGCAATGAATGACTGTTTGGCCGATGTCCCTAGGGTGACTGACCAACAGATTCCGGCCATAATGTATGCTGATGATGTCGTTATTGTAGCACGAACGCCTGCAGGATTGCAGAGGCTATTAGATACATATGACGCATACATGTCAAGTTTAAAGATGAAAATAAACATAACAAAGTCTAACACATTGGTCTGTGAGACAAATCCACCAAAGGGAAGAACAAAGATACATTTCACAGTGGGGGGTATAAGACTTCAGCAGGTAAAAGTATTCCCATACCTTGGCTGTATAGTTTCGGAAAATGGTCACTGGGAAAATCACGTAAAAAATGTTCAAACTAAATATAAGCAAGCCTCTGGCGCAATATTGAAGGCCCTTCAACAACAACCAAAGTACGTGTTAAGTCACTGCCTAACAGTTTATAATGCAAAATGTAAGGGAATTCTGGATTACGGAGGTGAAATATGGGGTGCAATAACTAAACTGGATAATCTACAAAAAGCAGAACGTGCATTCATGAGAAGGCTACTGGTGGCACTGCCTCGTATGGCAAATGAAATCTTGTGGCTAGAAATTGCCCAATTACCACTGGCGTGTTACCCACAAATCCTTCCGATTTTAATGTGTCACAGATTAATGCAGAAAGTTGATACTGATTTATGTAAAAAGGCGTTTCTAGAGATGGTAAATTCAGAAAATGTAACAAGAAATAAATGGATTCAAGGTGTGGAAAGAGTTTTGAAAGAACTAAATATGCCTAAATTGAAAGAATGGCTAACCCTGAAATTATATTTGGACATAAAGAAAATAAAAGCTTTGTTTATTGACTATAGTTGGACTAGGGTATTCGTATTAGGTGAGAGGAAGATAACATTTTTAAATTTCCTCCCCTACTCGAGCACAGTAAGATCGTTAATCCATACAATACAACTGTCTCAGTATGAATTTATGCTGTTACTAAAATTCAGATTAAATATTCTTTTTGTAACATACGATAGGTTGGAAGGACCAAAAAAGAATATGTGCATCTGTGGTAAAGTTCAAGAGACTGAAGAACATGTTTTATGCTTGTGCCCTGGCTATAGGAGGTTACAACGGAAATTCATTTACCCTATTGCCAGGAAAATGAAATATGACCAAGTAAAACCTTTTATGTTCTATTTAAAACTCCTAAACTCATATTTCTCAATCTTTGGGGTTGTAAATTTTTTGAAAGCGATGCATACTCGTCGAAAGATGTTAATGGAACAAGGACATTTATAGAAAAACAATGGTTATTACTAAATTGATGGGTATTTCCATTTAATTGTAAAATTGTAGATGATATTGTCTCGGTTGTTGCACAATGCACTTTGAAATGGTATCAAAGCACTTTTGGCACTTTTTTGCACTTTAGTTTATCATATGTACTGTATAGCATGCTGATATTGATAGAAATATTATCATTGTAAGTGATAATGGAGTGATTGCGATGGCACTTTAGAAAAGGAGTAATTGCATTAGCACTTTAGATCTAAATAGTACTGTATATAATTTGTTAAATTTAAAATCTTGACTAAAATGTGTATGTATTGTAATTTTAAATCGATCATGTGTTAAATGTGGTGACTCAATACGATCTTGTTTTTAATAATTGATGTGTTTTTGTACATGGAATTACAAGTTTTTCTTTTGTTTTCTTATGAGCTTATGACCAATGAGTTTGTTAAGTGTTGAAATAATGTATGTTAAAGTTTTATGGTGTAAATATTTATACCGAATAAACTCGAACTTGACTTGACTTGACTTGGAAATCAAATTTAACGAATGCGAAACGGCAGTGCTCGCCGCTGTATGGGCGGTGCAGCACTTCAGGCCATTCATACAAGGAGAG
>JBCATW010000022.1:0-17885 GCA_038406705.1 Eurycea bislineata
CACGCCCACCAACCTTGAAATACCACTTCCTGCGCGAAGCGCAGCGAAGTGGCAGACAAGTGGCAGTTTGGGCAGTTACTCTGCTCGCCTCTGTCACGGATCAAGCGCCGGATTTTAACTTTAATCAGCCACTAGCTACGTTTCTCTTGGACATTTTCATGGTGAATAGCTTTTCTTATATGCTGTAGAGGTTTTATTGAGTGTAACTTACTTTTGGCTGGAGCATTATACGCTTCCAACGTAGCGCTTGTTTCAGCTTATCCCACTGGTACTATGAAGCATTGTGATGATTAGTGACTGCTTTCAGTCATGCACTGAATAGCTAGTGTTTTACGTTTATTTCTTTTGTTTTACGTTTTAATACTAGGCTCCGCCTTGTGCCTTGTGCGCCTTGTGTTTGCGCTCATATTGCGCTTTCATTTTATTTTACTGTGGGAGGGAACGTTTGCTTTCTAATATACTATTGACCAGAATGTTCATATTGGGTGGGGCTCAGTGTTTAAAATAACGTTTTTCTCTCTTCTCATTCGTTTAGGAATAGTGTCACCTCCTCCGGCTCCTCCCGTCTTCACCTGTGTCCCGCCCTGTTCCTGCCTGCTGCCACGCCCACCAACCTTGAAATACCACTTCCTGCGCGAAGCGCAGCGAAGTGGCAGACAAGTGGCAGTTTGGGCAGTTCGGGCGGTGAGCAGGTGAGCGGGTGAGCCTATCCTACGAGTGTAGATTAAGAAATAATCATTTGTATCTTATTCAGTGGATGGCAATGCCGCAAAAGCTTTCAGCCATAGCTGCTGGCTGTAAAAAGATTAACGAATTTTTTGCTAATCAGCCAGAAGGTGATATCTTACCCCCTATGTACCCAGCTGCAAAATCTAAGGATCCAATTAGGGTAGAAGCTCAAATAAACACGGCTGACTCGCAGCAATTTCAACTAATTCCATCCACTATGGAGCCCTCCCTGTCTCAGGAGGATTTAGAGAGAACGCCGGATCTGGAAAGGATCTGCAGAGAGGCTAGCTCTGATGAGGGGAGCAGTAGTTCAACAAATACAATAATCCCAATAAACTCGCAGGATGGGCCTGACGAAAGCGTAATTGAGATATCACAAACTGTAATTCATCCGATGGTGGCCAAGGGGGGGAAAATAAATAGGAAAAGGAAGGCTGCCCTTATTCCGGCTTCCTGTTTAACGTCCCAAGCGAAACGACCCTGCTCAAAGAAAATAAAATTGCTTCAGACTAAAAACAGGCAAAAATATGCTAAGATTGCAAAAATCTTGGAGGCTCAAACTCAGAGTCCTAAAGGGTCATTAGCTGCCCTTGAGTCTCAAATAGCGGCTCTGGCCAATCTGGTTTCTCTCCAGGTGGTTGACCCAAAACTCTGGCGATTACTTAGTGAACAAATAAAGGCTGTTGAAAAAGTTGTTTCTAATATTGCCTCATCAATGACAGCCTTTATGGAAGTGGTCATAGACTCCCTGGGGAAAGATATTCAGGGTAACTTATGCTCCCCACTGGCATCAGAGAGTACTTCTGTTATTCAGGTATCTCTACCGATGGAAACTAACTCTTCTCAACCAAGTCAGCCTCCTGAGACTTCTAAAAACATTAGAACCCAAAACCCTGGGTTGATAAAGTCAAATATCAAATCTCAAGAGCAACCAACAACCTCCCCAGTGCCTAGACTTCCCGGTCCCACACCAATGCCCAAAGCTCTAAACAAACTAGACCCGCAGAAGCCATCAGATTCTGCGGTAAAAGGCACTAGAGCGACCCAGCATGTAAGGGAAACGCTTCATATTTCAGCAAATGAAGCGAGTAGAACTATAATAATAGGGGATTTAGCTCCCAAACCACTGAAACATTGGGAAACCAATAATCATTTGACAAATAAGATGTGGAGAATTCTGAGAAATAACTTGGGCATTGTGAATGTATCTGTAAATGATATCAGTAAAACTGAAAGATCAAGAAATGTGGGTGAGAATCCGTATAAATATGTAGGTGATTTTGTAACGGTTATTTTTGAGAGTGAGGCTGTGTTGTTAAGCGTCAGGAACTGCATCAAGAGTCAGAATCTGCGTCGTTTACCCTTCAAAATTTACGACTATTCTGATTTTTTTAATTCAACTAGTCTAGAGAGGCCCTCTAGAGGACTCCCAATTAGACCCCAGAATAACAGATTGTGGGATCACAGCTCTTACATCGATATGGCATCCCCTCAGTTATTTACCCCGAACTTTATTCAGCCTAACACCGGCCCTAATATTCCAAATTTCTTTCCAGTCGGTTCAAATGAATTTGGTTCGCGGGCAGAGTTCAACTCGCGTCCTCTGCAGAGGCTGGCAGTTGGTGCAGATTCTGGCGCTCCCATGCTCTACTCCAATGTTCTTAGGAATGGTGTAGGAGACAGGCAGATTCTCTCTGATTTTCAAAATAATAGGGGCCTATTGGGCCATATTTCTACAGCCTATCCTCCCCCGACACAGAATTATATAACGCCTTGGACAGATAATGGAAGTTGGCGAAATTCTGGCATGTATAAAAATCAAACTGAGGGCTCTCGTAATTCCGGGAACCTGGAGGGCCAGGATTGACTGTCGGATGGGGAAGCACAGAAAGGGGTAGCTAATACTGACGAGGGGTTAGGGCTGCTTCCATCTACTGTAAAAATGCTTGCCAGCCCCACCTCGTCAAGTAGCAGGGGCATCCCATCCTCATGTAAAATCATTAGTTGGAACATCTCGGGGCGTATGTCAAATGGTGGTATCGATAAAGTGAAAACTTTGCTGGGGTCTTTTACAAATATAGGGATTATCTCCATCCAGGAAACATGGTCGAATGAGCTATTGGTTGTCCCTGGCTTTTCCTCGTTTTTTATACCAGCAGTAACTTCATCTATGGGGAGAGCCAGTGGAGGTCTTTGTACACTTATAAAAACGTCCATGTATGATAAGATCACGCTGGTTGAAACTGCTGTAAAAAATGTACAGGCATTTGTAATCTCAGAGTTCTGTGGTAACACGATGCTATTGATTAACTGTTACATTAGACCGTGGTTGGCCAATGAGAAGGACGCAGTGAGCTCTTTGGCCTCCTGGTTGGATAAATGGATAGACAGATATGACCCATTAACAAAGGTAAACCCCCTCAGTATAGTTCTACTTGGAGATTTTAACCTGCATATGGCTGATTCCTTAGCCAACTCCCACAATAAAGAACTGAACGATACATTTGGGATCCCAAAGGCAGTGGGGTTGGGGAATGTGACTGACAAGGGAGGGCGTCAGCTCTTCAAGCTACTTGAAAATTGTAACTTAAGGTGCACAAATGGGAGGTTGAATACTGATTTGAAAGTTAGAGGCACGTTTATAGGCCCAATCACAAAGTCACCTTCAACTATAGACTTTATATGTGTTGACCTATTTTCTTGGTATCTTTTTTCTGGACTCAAATATTTGGATTTAGATTTAAGCGACCATCGTGCGTTGGTATTAGATTTTTCACTTACTCAAAGGCCAAATGTCAGGGAAAATGTTGACATGCACCCTGATTTCCTACAGCTAGCTAAAAATAACAAAAAGATCAAATGGAGTACGAACGCAAAAGAAAGAACGTTAAATATTCTATCTGTTTCACTGATGAAAGATTTTTTGGGCTCAGAGGACACTAGTACTGGTGTAGAGGATCTGGTACTTAGTGATTATGAAGCTTTTCTAACTGAGCTAAGGGAAAATCTGGCTCGCAACAAGCCAACAGTACAGACTCAGTCCACTTCAGAACCCTGGTTTTCAAACCGCAGCAGCGAACTGCTAACTCAGTTAAAACAGGCGGTAAGGGGTAGAGATAGAACCGCCATTAGAGATGCAAGAAAGATTTATAAGCAGAGTATAAAGTCAGATCGATCAGACTATGAAGTGGCAATTTGGGACGACTTAGAAATAGCAGCAAGAAATGGAGATGTAGCTACATTTTGGAAACTGATAAACCATAGAATTAGGGGAGGTGAGAATAAGCATGGAATCACCTCTGAGGTGGCACCAAAAGAGTGGGTGGAGTATTTTAAATCAATATATAGTTTAGATAACCCTGTAGAGATTTATCACCGTCCAATAGATATGGAAATCTCAGTAGGAGATGTTAGGCTATCAATCGAAAGATTAGCAGTAGGTAAAGCAGCAGGGAGTGATCTATTTCCACCAGAGTTGTTCCTGGACAATGTTATATTTTGGTCCAATTTTTTAGCTCATTATTACAACCTCTGTCTACAAGAGGGTGTATTTCCAGACTCTTGGAAAAAAACAAAGATCGTAACCATTTATAAAAAGGGTCCGCGCTCTTTGGCCAGTAATTATAGACCGATCTCACTTCTGCCAATCATTGTGAAGATCTTCTCCGGGATCATAGCTTCACAGTTTTGTAACTGGTTGGAGGCGAATAACATACTTACACCCCTACAGTTCGGATTCCGGAAGGGGTGTGGGACAATGGAGGCGATCTTTTTACTAAATGGGTTAATACAGAAGTACCTTGGGAAAAACCAGAAAATATACGCTGCATTCATTGACTTACGCGCAGCGTTTGACGTGGTGGATAGGGGTTGTCTATGGGAAAACCTTTCTGAGGCTGGTATTTCAGTAGAACTGTTACAAGCATTGAAGGAACTGCACTATGGCAATGTTGGGACAGTCATAGTTGGGGAGGGCAAATACCTTACTGAGGAATTCCAAATCAACCGAGGGGTTAGGCAAGGCTGCCCTATTGCGCCTCACCTGTTCGGCTTCTATATTAATCGAATTGCATCTGAGTTACAGTCCCTGAACCTAGATGTGCCAATTTGTGGTGACACGAAGATTCCCTGTATTTTATATGCAGATGATACGGTTCTGCTTGCCCGCACTCCGTATGCCTTATCCAAACTAATCGAAGTGTTCGAAGTGGAAATTAAAAAACTGAAGATGGAAGTCAATAGTAAAAAATGTAAGGTTGTTATCTTTGGTGAGTCTAAAAGGGATAAAAAATACACCTTTAAAATTAACTCCCAACCTTTAGATCAGGTAGGAAATTTCCTGTATCTAGGTATTCTTTTTAGTAGCTCTGGGAAATGGGCAGACCAACTTGAAAAAAGTAACTCTACATTAAATCAAACTACCGGTGCCCTTTCTAGAGCCCTATCTACAGCAAAGAAGTGCCGCCTAATGCAACTGATAGATATTTACAAAACCAAGTGTCATGGTTCAGTTTTATATGGTGCTGAAATTTGGGGGATGGGGAATTGCGTCGAACTGTCAAAAACAGAAATGAAATGGTTAAAATCATTGTTTACCGTATCCTCTTCCACCCCAGCGGAAATACTAATAGTGGAAACGCAACTTTTGCCTCTGGGATGGACTGCGAGGTTTAGGCAAATTCTTTTTCTTTTTAAAATTGTAAAAAATAGGGAAAAAAATAATTTAGTTGGCAAAATGTTAAAGGATGCTATCTTGTCAGAATCCTCTAATATGTCACCCTGGCTGAAGGGCTCGAATGAGGCGTTAAAACAAATAGGCTTCTCTTCGATCTCTGATTTTGCAGAGTATGCTATATGTATGCAAAAACTTGATCTAAAAAAATTACTTTCTGACTGGGCGTGGAAGGAAATCTTCAAAGTTATTTCTACGAAACAGTCGGTGTTATCCTTCCTGCCTTTCACTTTGACAGTTTCTGAAGTCTATCTTTCATTACCCTTAACTAGGTATGAGCGATTTATCATAGTACGTTTTAGGATGGATACATTGTTTTTAAGTTATTTGCCAGGTAGCAAACCCTTTTTCAAATTATGCAAATGTGGTTTGAGTACTGAAACTCCTGAGCATGTGGTCTGTTCCTGTCCTCTATATAGGGCTGAAAGAAAAAAGTGGCTACTACCATTATTTTGTGCTCTGCAATACCGCCAGATCAAACCCTTGATATTCTTTCTGAAGTTGTTGCAAACCCCACTTATAATTTGGCGACTTCTATGTTTTTTTAAACCTATTTTAAAAAAAAGAAAACAAAAGGTATCAACTACACTGTAGTATATAACTTCCTTGCTCTCCTAGCACTAAGTGTAGCTAAAGGTTGTCTGAATTATGAAATACCCTTGATGTATTATCTGTGTTTTGGTTATTTTAACTATTTATGCATCTATAGCCCATATGTGAAATTTTTTTAGGAGTTCGTAATTGATTTTAATATCAGGTCGAGTAATTGTTAGACAGTAGGCCCAATACGAAAGCAGCTGTAGGCTGTCCAAAAGTACCAATTTGGTCTACTTTTTGGCTATGTCAAGGCCATTAGTCAGTTATGTTTTGCACAAACGTACTTGCACTTTACGATCTGCACTTTAGTGTTTTTAAACTTTGTGCTGCTATGTGAGTTGTTGCAATATTTATTAAATGCACAAATGCACTCGGCACTTTTTCATTATGTTACAGGTTCGATGTATTCTGTGTATTGTGGGTTAAGTTTTTACCTTGAATAATGTTTAGCTGCACATGGCACTTTTCTCAACAATGTTGAAAAACATGGGCAGCTGCAATATTACAGAATTGCACAAATGCATATGGCACTTCAGTACTCTATTTAGGGGAGTGATCTAGCCTGTTATTATATGGAGATTCTATTTTCAGCATGAACTGTTGCATATGGCACTTGTGACAATGTTTACAGTGTTTATGATGAATGAAAATATTCATAGTACAATTCTACTATTGCTGCTGCTTCTTGTATTAGCGGGTGTCATTCTTTCATTGCTCTGTTTTAATTTAAGTCCAAACTCGAATTTTTTTTAAAATTTGTTGTATTTGTATTAAGATGTATTGTATGGACTGATCGATTTGTGTATGGATTGTTTGATGCATTGTTTTTTAACATGTGCGAATAAACTTACTTGACTTGACTTGACTTGGTTGCCAGTACAGGCTCGGGTGCAACACAAACTTCTTACCACAATCTTCAAATGTACCCGTGGTACAGCACCTGAATACTTGCAAACCAGCATTTCATCCTACAAACCCGAAAGACAGCTCAGGTCTTCCGCTAAAAACCTGCTAGTGTGCCCAACCTTCCGAAGGGTAAAAGCAGGGGAGGGGGATCTTCCTTCCAATATCTTGGCCCCAAATCTTGGAATGCTTTACCAGAAGAAATAAAGAACCAAACTACCCTTCCACTGTTCAAATGCCAAGTAAAAACCTGGCTGTTCAAATAAGTGAGTGTTCCTCATTTGTTTTTGTTCTCCGCATTTCTCTTATCACACAGATACCTTCTCTCCCTTCTTATTCTGTGTTTTGTTTTTTCTTTTTGTCTTGTTTTCTGTTGTGTGGCGCCGCGTGGCCTGCTGGCTGAGGCGCAGTATAAATAAATAAATAATAATAATAATCTTCCTGGCTGCTGCCGCAGCCGCACTGTTTTCTCCCTGGCTGCAATTACAGCTGGGAAGGGCGAAGGAATAGAGGGAAACACAACAATAGCAAATTCATTTAGCAGTAACATTACATTACATGATAGTTGGTACGTAGAAGCATTACCGTAGTTTGCTAGTTTGCAGGTTAATGTCAGGAAGGCATGAATCATGTGCTCAGTCCGATACAGGAACAAGATTCTGTAAGGCACGACTGAGCCGCCGTCGTGGCTGGTCAGCACTTACAAAATTATAATCTGACAGGCTACAGTTGAGCGCACTCTGAGGTACTGGGAAGATTTTGCCAAGAATTTAACATTTTTGTCACGCGAGGTAACAAGGGCAGCCATGTCTCCAGGTTCCAAAATTAGAACTATTAACGATTAGGACACGTTTATTTTAGGTCATAACTGTTTAACTTTTCTGATACTGTCAACCATATATCAATGTACATGAATATGCGCCGCAAAGTGGAGCTATGAAGCGCCATTTTTTAATTTTCTGCTGTAGGACATCAGTTGTGATGTCAAAGTGAAAAGGAAAAAACAACCCTGGCTACTGCTCATAAGCGACTCTCACCAAATTGACCAGGTGCGGCCCCAATACTGCAGTCACTCACATGTAGGCATGTAGAGTCGAAAGTACTTGCGTGGACGCTTGCGCGTAGTGTTCATGCTCAATGTTCAGAAAAACACAGGTAATATTGCTGACTTCAGAAGTACTGTAGACAATGAGCACAAAGTATTTGAGAAATAAAGCAAATTATCTATTTGATGACTATGATAAAATGACCGCATCAACACACGATCACAATGGGCTAAAAATCATCAGTGTAGTGATCTATATTTACAGCTTTACATAACAAATTGTTCCACTGACATTATTGCTAATGCCTCCAATCTTTCCTGCTGCTTTGTGGAATGCAGCTTTGTTTTTTACCAGTGACAGTTTTGACAATTAAGAAGGACCTTTCTGCACTGGCGATTGCAATGTAAGAAACACGGCCATCATCACTCGTCTTAAGGCGCTGCACCATGCTGATGTTGAGTCAACTCATTCAAGCATGTAATCAGGATTCTAACCGACTAGGACTGGGGCATTAAAATAACATAACTAATATTCACTAAAACAGCGCCATAGTAAAAGGCAGCTCTTTATCATTCAGGCTATTACTGACTTGTGCAGGTTTCATAGATTGATTTCGGTGAGTGCAATTTAGCAGCGAGCGAGAGAGTCAGTCGAGACTTGAAAGGCAAGAAAGCACACCCATGACTCATTGACGTCACACACACGGACCCGACCACCGACTGGAAAAAAAATATATTTGTAACTTATGAAATATACATTTTTGTTAACTCACGGTTATGCACTTCTGTGTTCAGCAGCACCACTCCAGTCCAGCCTCACGCTTCAGAGATACAGAGCGGGGGCCGAGGCAGCCACAGAACCAATCAACCATGCCGCTGCCCAGGAAGAGGTCAGCTTATTTTCTTTTCACTGGTTAGTTTCTGCTGTCTCTTTCCTAGAGGCCGGGTCATGGATGAACGAAGCTGTGCTTTCTTACACTAGACAAGGGAAGATCATTTGGTGGCACTTCGCTCAGTGCCGCCAGAGTGACCACAGAATCCTTCATCCAGTGACAGGTGAGCGGCAAAATACCACACGAATCCTTCAGTGTGACAAATACATACATAGTCAATGTCTGGAATGTTTCCACACACCCAGACTTATCTGGAACAATCGCACTGACCCTCGGAGACCTCTGTGCCCAGTCCCCGTTCGCCCTTCGTCAAAGGTTACGCCCTGGCAACACGCTCGGAAAAACATGCTCCTGGTATACTGGCGTGACTGCGTGAGAGCACGCACATAAGTATGCACGTTTACCACACACATACCTTTTCCTCATGGCCACGCAAATACAGCCTTACGTACACACCCAAACGATTGAGGACCATTAATAGCGGCGCCAGGCGGGAGCGGGGGCGGAGGGAAGCCGCCCGAAGCATGCAGAAACAGTCTGCCTCGCCGGCCCATGCGTGTGACGCCAGTGTCACGTGAGAGACACTGGCGTCGTTTGGCAGGGTTTTTTTTTTTACTTTTTTTTATTTCAATGTTAGGGTGGGTAGAGGGGGGCGAGGCACTGGGCAGCTGCACGCAGTGTCGTACTCAGCCACTGCCTGCCCTTAGTAGTACCTTAGCAAGTCTGGTGGTGACTGTTACTTCTCCGTGGGATAGCGTGGCACAGTGGCGGGGCTGCAGCTGTATGCTCCTGCCGGCCCCAGCCCAAGAGCAGACCGGTCCAGCCAGGTCGCACCAGCGGCCCACCGGGAAAATCCCCGGTATCCCGGTCGGCCAGTCCGGGCCACTGATTTAGAAATTGGAGGTTGGTCGCATGGGGGATGGTAGACTCAGACGAGGGTGACTGGGCAAGTGGAGGCAAATGCGCACTTTACAACTAGGGAGAGCTTATGTGTGTGCTCATCATAAATGTATATTAGTCCTCTCAAGACCTGCGAAGATCCCTAACTTAAAGAGGCATAAGAAGAAAAGTTAGTGGTATAGTGCAGAATGTAAACTGGCTCTGATTGCCCTCAAGGACGCCCTTTATACTATGGAGAAGGCTATTATCGCAGCAAAGAGAAGGGACTAGAAATTGTCGCTTAACAAAGCCAAACTAGCAAGCGAAGCGATAGATTGTTTTGGGAAGATTTGAAAGCTTTTACCCAGGCCAATAATTTAAAGGACTTCTGGCAGAGAGTGAATGGTCGCTTGAGAGTTGATACTCCAAAATCAGACATTACCCCTAACATACTGCCGAATGAGTGGGTTTATCATTTCTCACTTCTTTATTCTATGGCAAAAGATACTGAGTTAGCTCACACAGCCGATACAGTTGGTTCTATAGATTTAGTGATCACCACAGAGCAGACATGTTGATCCCTAAATACAATTTCCCACTTTTTTAACTTGTTATTAAAGACTGGTACTGTCCCTGCTATCTGGAAACAGTCCATTATAGTTACATTGTATAAAAAGGGAGAGCGGTCAGTACCGAGCAGCTACAGGCCAACCTCCATGATTAGTACACTTTGTAAGCTTTTTTCGACCATATTTTCTGACTTGTTATTAAAGCTTCCAGTAGGGGAGGGGTACTGTCGATGCCCTGTTTGTCCTCCAGTCAGTGGTCCAAAAATTTTGTTTTTGCCGCGTTTATGGCCTTGGGGCCACATTCAACATGGTCGAAAGGGCAGCCCTTTGGTCCGGTATAGGAAAAACACGCTTTCAAATGACACCAAGTCCTTTGGTCCATACTAAGGATTCCATCAAGTCTCCTGCGGGCCATTAGATCCCTTTATACGGACACAACTGCCTGTGTGTTATCGAATGCTAATTGGTTGGTCACCTCAAGCTTTGCCCTGGATAGAGGGGTCAAACAAGGGTGCCCATTGTCACCCTATTTATTTAACATCTATATAAATCATAACTGCCCAGCCCTTAGTCAACTCAAGAAAGACATGCCTAAATTGGCGGGGGATGACCTGCCTGCAATATTTTATGCGGACCATGTGGTTCTTTTAGCTCAAATGCCCCATGCACTCCAGACTTTGATTGATTTTTATAATTTGGAAGTTATTAAATAAAAAATGGAGGTAAACATAAGCAAGTCCAAAGTAATGGTATTTAGGTGGTTACACTCTAAGAAAAAGTTGAACTATGTTTTTCGCATCAACACTGAGCAGCTGGAAAAAGTAACCAAATTTATGTATTTAGGCTGTTTGATTAATTGTTATCTAACCTAGTCTGATCAAATTAAGCATATTACAAATCGTTTTTCTCAGGTTAAATCTGTTTTGTTTAAGGTTTTACTCAGGCAAAAAGTGCAAAATATGGAGCTCTTCTGGAATGTTTGGCTTCAATCTTGTTATTAAATTATTGTAACAATTTTATCTCAACTTGGTCAAACCTTTTATATGGACCTTTCAAGTACATATTTAGCTTGGGGTTGCCAGCATAACATCAGGGGTGTAAATGTACTATTTCTCACTTTAGTCTGTGCTGTTGGAGGTAAGTGTGTGGTTGACCAAAAATGCTTCCACCAAAATAAGTTCACATTAGTACTAGTTGATATTAAAAGCATGATAACAAAAGAAGATATTATTTATTTATCTATTTTATTTGGATTAACTTGCCGCACGCCCAAGGGCCTCAGTGCAAACACAGAGGACAAACAATACAGAGGACAAAAACCAAAGTTAAAAAGCTGTGGTGGAGGTGGAAAATATAAGGGCAGTGGGGATGCTAATCGCAGTTAAAATTGAAAGTCTTCACAACCCTCTTGAAGGTCTCAAGAGATGGAAGAGCTCTAATGGACACAGGGCGGCTATTCCATAGATTCAGAGCAATTACATCAAATCTAGAGGCACCGGTCAGCTGCGGCTTGAACCTGGGTTGAGTCAACCTGTGCTAATAATTGCAATGGACAGATTTGGAGACCGAGGCCTTGGATATGCACTGAGACAGATAGGCAGGGGCTTGCCCATTTATACATTTATGGGGGGAGCGTAGCAATCTTGTGATTTATGCACTGATCAACGGGTAGCCAATACAGATCCCTCCGGTGGGGAGCAACGTGGTCCCGCCACGCTATAGGCTTAATATCTGAGCCAGCTTTATTCTGGATCACTCGCAAGTCACACAAGTTGCACTTAGAGGTACCTCCCAGCAGACCATTACAATAGTTAAGGCGAGACAGTACCAAGGCTCTCGTGAGATGAGCGGAGTTCTTCTCAGACAGATAAGGACAAGTCTGTCTAAGCAGTTTGCAAATATAGGAGCAGCTAGATCTAAGGTGCTTGGCCTGGTCCCGCATATTAAGATTGGGATCCAGGTAAAAGCCAAGTGTTTTCACCTTAGAAGCGACTTTAATGTCACAGTCTGCAATCAAGAACTGCTGATATAATGCACTGGGTTTTTTAAGACTAGGGGTCGAGCCGAAGATGAGCAGCTCTGTCTTGCTGTCATTCAAGGCAAGGGAGATTGTCAGCATCAAGTGCTGAACAACAGAGTAGATCTCATTAAGATTCATGGTATCCTGCCGTGGGTGCAGGACAGCTCAAAGATAAATCGGGTGCCATTGGCATAATTAGTATAGCTGATACCCAACCCATCAAGCTGATCGAAAAGGGGTCAGGTATGAATATTACAGAGAGTGGGCGAATGATAGGCCCCCTGAGGCACCCCACAGGGGAAGGGGATAGGGACAGCCGCATGCTCATCATAAAAGACATTAGTCTGACATTGACTGAAAATGAGAAAAAAAACAGGCTGCCTCAGAGGAAAAGGACTCACACAGTCTGGAGACCAAATTGAATGGTCTACCAGTTCAAAAGCAGGGGATAAGTCAAGCAACATGAGAATGGCAGGACGTCCCTTCTCAAGAATACTTTCTATGCTGGCTTTTAGACACATAAGCGCTGTTTCTGTGCCATGCTTGGCTCTAAAGCCAGAGTGACAACAGCTCAGTAGTCCATTCTCCTCATGAAAGGACTGAACCTGAAGCTACTCGACCCGATCGAGAATTTTTAAAAGAAAAGGAACGCTCGTGATGGCCGGTAATTGGCGATGACTGCCGGATCAAGGGTCTCATTCTTTAATAGAGGTGTGATCAAGGCGGTCCTAAGAGCTATGGGGACACATGATGAGGCAAATGAGGCATTCAAAATACGGGTGATGAGAGGGGCTAGAGTGACAATACAGTCTTTAATGATAGATTGGGGGCAGGTATTGCCCTTACATGGTGCTGGCTACAAAGAGCCTTCAATGTAAATGCTTTCTGATTCAGATACCAGTTTAATCCCTTAAGTGCTAATGTCGTCATAAATCATATGGTGTTCAGGGGCATTTGCATGGGATTTGCCATTGGGATAATGTATCCCAATGGCAGCAGTTAAGGGGTTAAATGAAAGCGAAGCAGTAGAGGCAAATGGTGGTGAAGAGGGGAAAGATGCAGGAATGGGAGAAGTAATAATGTTACGTTTTGTCTCAATATTGGAGCAATGGGTGGAAATTTTGCCTATTAGGCCATCCTGAAAAATACTCTGAGACAAGGAATTGTCCTTTGTTATGTTAGTTACAGACAGATTTTTACCCTTAAGTTGTTTGACAATCTTAAATAACTCCTTGGGACTTGATTTAGCATTTGTAATCCTGGAATTAAAATTGGCCTTCTCGGCTTTCAGACTAGAGCATTTATTGCAAGCTGCTGTTTCCTTATATGCAGCTAGATCAACGGGGTCCTCTGAGGTCCTCCAGCACTTCTCAGCAGATCTCTTTTGCTTCCTGAAAGAAAGGATCTCCTCATTGAACCAATATTTATCATAGACTTCAGAGTTGAACACTTTAGATTTTAGAGGTGCTAACATTTTCACAGATGAGGAACTATTACTTTTGAGGGACTTCATATATTGTAAACGTGTTGCGTTTACCTCCAGGAGAGCTTGATAGAAGTCTATTGTGTGTCCATTGTATGACCAAACAAGCTTGACACGCAACCCCATGTTCAGAAATAGGACACCTGTACTGGGGTTAGTAGTATCAATGGTCTGAAAGCTGGAAAGGGCATGATCTCAAGCAGAGCACTCTGCTGATGTAAGTAATTCCAGACAATGAAGTGTTTCTGTTGCCAAAGCAAGGACACATGCACTGGAGAACTACAGTGCCTCCACTTTAACAGGGCCTGTTCTGACTCAGTGGCAGCTGTAAGCTATTGCTGACATGCCTTCATGAGCATTGAGCTTGTTGTGGTGTGCCGTAATGCACAGCCCAGATGGACAGCCTTGCAGCAGTGTGCGCCCTGCAAGGCCCAATTTGCAAAAGGGGCGTGTGCCTCTAATTGAATAAATAGCCCCAGATGGGCATGCCTAGGCACTCCGAGCAGCTGTAACCTAACTGTGTGCGTGGGTCTCCCTGGTGTTCGTCATCGCCATTTCTCCTGCCAAGAAAGCAGGGTCCCCCGAGCCCTGCATTAACACACTTGCGACGATCAGGTGACACACTTGACACACACACACCTGTACCAGCTTCTGCCAGCTCTGTAGCTGGCAGCAGCTGCCAGCTGTGGCCACCACCACAATCCCCGAATACATGGTTGCTGCAACGCTTAGCAAATTGCTGTAGGCCCCGAGCCATGCTCTCGCCCATCAGGGGCTCCAAAGGCCTCTTCACGTAGCTGCTGCCATATCCTGCCTACCCTTGCCGAATTCCCACAGCCGGCAGCCCTATCTGTGGATCTGACGAAGCCCAGGAACCAGCCCGAGAGCCTGCCTTCCCGGCACCACTGTGCACCAGCCAGCCAGCAGCAGTGCTATAGCAAAGCCCTGAGAGGCCACTTCCCCATTGGCCAAGATCCCCTGCCACATCACAAGGCCTGCTGGAGATACACAGTGCTGCCACCTCCGCACGACTGACTGGATTGGTGAAGTTGCGATTGAGACGGAGGCACATGATGCACGGCATGTGCGCGTAGCTGAATGGAGAAGCAACTGAATCTGCTGATCTACAAGCAACAGTAAAGGCGCTGACTGCCTCGAACATGGTCCAACCCGCACCCTGGGTAACGCTAGCTGGCAATGTATAGGCGTTGCAATCTTGAAGTAATATGCACTGCCATCTTGGAAGCCATCTTCCAATCTATGGACCCTGCCACCTTATATTATGGGGCACCACCATCTGGTAATCCAGAGATTGAGCGAGGCCCTGACAGAGGCCTTCTAGGAATCCACCAACAGACAACATGAGGCACTGACACAAATCAGCAGGCTGAAAACTCCCCAATTAACCAGAGTAACTTCCATGCCACTTGTTTGCTTTTACCCAGAATTGTCTAATACTGTCGTGCAATCCATCTGATAAAGTCAACAGGAAGCTGGATACTCTGCCCGAACGCACATCCTCTATTCCTAACCACTGAAGTAACTCTGCCAGCACAATGACTGCCAAAGCTGGTCCAGCGGTTATATGTAAAGTGGAAGAACATAATAATGTCAAATTGTAATAATGTTGATTCAAAATTTCCACTTTCTCTGGTGATAATCCAAAATGTTTTGGGTCCCAACATAAATTGGTGGGTGTAGATTTAATAATCCCTCCACCAGTCTGGGCTGTTGTGGAAAGTAGAGATAATCCACTTTTGAAAATCGACAATATTGCATTCTACATTTTATCTTCTATATTTTGACAGGATACTGGCTCAGTATCTGCCCAAATACCCAGGAAACCTGTCCTACCTCAAATTCCACCATTCACCTCTGACCCCACCACAGCAGCACACCAGTGGAGGGTGGGGATGTCCCGCTTGGACACCCACACTCAATGTGAAAAATGTTTGCCACTCAAACAAACACACGTCTTTTTCCTGGTTGTTGGCCCTGAACTGTATGTATTTGTTTCTTTCCCTAACGTATATATTATGAGTGTTCAAGATAAGGTACATTTTTTTATTATAGCAGTATATTTAAAATATTTCTAAAACCAAAGGATTTTTTATTTGGAATTTCAAGTTTTTTTTTATGTCATGTAAATAATTTTTAGCCAGTGAGGTGCTGCTTTGCGGCACGCCCCTTGAATAAGATGCTGATTTGGGGGAGGTGCCGTGTGCGGCACTTCTCACAAATAAGACACCTCTAAGTTTTCTGACGGTGAGTCGCCGCAAAGCGGCATCTCCCCCCAATAAAACACTGAGATGTGTTCCCCCAAATAACACCCTTATAAATGTTTGGACACACCTACACCCAATAAGACGCTGATAAGTGTTTGAGCGGTGAGGTGCAGCTTTGCAACACCTCCCGCAATAAGACGCTGATAAGTGTTCAATTTTCCACACAAATGTCACCTTGAGTGGAATAGATTTATATATTCATATATCTAATTAGTTGAGCAATTCCTGAGATTTTTGTGTGCAATCACACACACCAGGCGCAGTTGCGCACAGTGTTCAATTAAACACAAAATCTCACGAATGTGCTTAACTACAGAGATATATGAATACATAATGAGGCATTTTTGAAAGCCTATATCTCAGCAACTATAATAGCTACAAAAACACTTCCAATGAGAGTATTTCTTTCGAGCTACAGCAGAATTCGAAAAAGTTTTGGAAATCCGTCCAGAAGTTTAGGCTGTGGCCCTGAGCAAAAATTTGCGACTTTCAAAATATTCCCTATGGGACAGTCCCTTCATTTTCCCAAAACAGCCTGTTTTTATTTTTAATAACATTTTAATAACTTTTTTACTGTAAATGGGAGAAACTTGGACTTCGGCAAAAGATTTCTGAGTTGCGCTCTAAATTTTCTTTGGAAGATTCCTGCTCAATCCTGTTCAAAAGTTATAGCACTTTGAAATTTCGAGTTTCCTATGGAGTGACAAACTCACCTTGTCTATAGAGCGGTGAGCACAGCTCTATAATTCACTGAAAATCCCCCAGCTAAAATAACTGTTAAGTTGAGAAGTAACGCAATGAAACCTACGCTAAATAACGCTGCAAAATCCAGGACATTTTCAAAACTGAAAAGCCTGCTTATGTTCTGCGGAACAGTTACCTCGAAAGATATCACTATGACTAGGTCAAATAGTTGACCTTCACTCTTCCTTTAATAACATCTACACTTTTTACTGTTTTTTCAAAGTTTTTCAGATTTGAGGTTTGCAGACCCCACCATTTTACTAAAACTATACATGTTATATTGAAAACTTGTCTAACTGCCCAAACTCAGCCCCCTGTTCCACAGAACGCGTACCTTGGAAGATATAGATATACCTCCCCGCCTGAAAAAAAATGTATGTAATAAAAACAACTTAAAATTCCATTAAAAAACAACCTTGGTCATCCGTGATGTTCTATATCCTGATCATCCATGTTACCATATATGATCAGGGGCAAAATACCATGGATAATCATGGTATCATCATGTTTAACAGTGGAGTTTACTACACTGTTTTAACACCAGTGCTGGATATCATCATTTTTCATTACTAACAACTTATATGTAATGTTGTCAGCGACTATGACAAAAATATCCTTTGTAACATTAATTTTAATGTTAATTTTTAACATTAAAATTAATATTGTTAGACTTTAACGTTACCAACTACCTATTCATAATGATGGGGGCAGTGTTTATAGTTTGTGAATTAGACCCAAAACGTGTGCACATTATACATTACACCTCATCAGGCATGGCATTGACAAACAATTGTTGTGTTCTCCAGAAAATATGACGCATATTGTAAGTGGCATACATCCCACAAACTTAGGTTTATGGTTTTTCGATGCGTTCATATTTTTCTCATGTTTTCCTCATGTTTTCCTCAAACATTAATTTGTGTCCATATTCTGCATGCTGTACAGTATATTGCAACATACATCCTCAGAATTTGAAATATATTAGAAGATCCCTTCTTTTGGTGAA
>JBCATW010000023.1:0-17493 GCA_038406705.1 Eurycea bislineata
TATCAGAAGAGGCACTTGGGAAGGAAGTGTCCTCTAGGCCACAGTAAAATCCTCTCCAGGCAAGCTCCCCTTCCATACAAGTCGCCCCCCTAACCTGATCTATCAAATACGGGATCAAAGGTAGCGGATAACAGTTCTTAACCATAATCTCATTCAAAGCCTGATAATCCACACAGGGCCTCGGTTTCCCAGACTTTTTCTTGTCAAAAAAGATTGGTGCCCCTGCTGGAGACTTAGTAGTTCTAATGAACCCCCTGCGTAGAAAATCCTGGATATAATCCTTAAGCACCTCCTCCTCTGCCGGAGAAAGAGGATAAATAGGTCGGTAGGGAATTTTAGCTCCAGGAATTAAGTGCTCTACACAGTCATACTCCCTATGTGGAGGAAGCCTTTCTGCGTCCTTAGGATCAAAGACATCTGCAAACCCCTGATACTCCTCCGGTAGCACAATTAACCCCAAACTCCTGTCTGGCCTCTCCTCATCTTTCTTAGCTTCCACTGTAATAGTATGTTTTACACAAGATTCGCAATAGGGTTTACGAAAAGTTAACACTTTTCCCCGCCAGTCAATGAGAGGGTTGTGAGTCTCTAAACAAAGCACCCCCAAAACTATGGGGTGTTGAGGAGAATCAATTAAATCGAATTTTGACTTCTCGAAATGATCAGAAATTAACATCTTGAGACTAGAAGTGGTACGAACAATAGCCCCCGAAGTCAGGAGAGATCCATCTATGGACCTGACAATTTCAAGATTCTATTTTAGTTCAGCAGGCAAACCCTCTTTTTCTACAAAACTCCTATCCATATACAAGCCAGGAGCTCCTGAATCCACGAGTACAGGAAACGTCCTGTCCCCAAAATAGGTCCGAAAACTGGCAGGTATTATTATATATCTTCCCATATAAGAATCCATTTGTCGAAGAGAGGGGATTTCCGAGGTGGAAGCATCTCTCAAAGAGAATCCCTCTAAACTTCTCCCTGGGTCTCCTTGTTTCCCTGAACCACCTTACTCTCCTGAATGGAATTCTTAGCTCCCTCCTTTACCCCACTCTGATCCGATGACAAAACCGAAGCCACTGGTACAATCTTTTTTGTATTGGGGCAATCCTTTAAAAGATGTCCATCTTGGCCACAATACATACAAAGCCTCTTTTTACGGCAACGTTTCTTCTTCTCAGTGGGCAAAAGTCCCTGTGGCTGAGAAAGCTTACCCTCTGTGCCCGCAGCCAACCTCCCTTTGTCCTTAGGTCTAGCACTTGCAAATCCTGGTAAGTTGGCATTTCCTATGTTTCCTCTTATCACAGTGCCAGTCCCCCCTCAAATTGGAATCACTGCACTCTTCTTAGAAAGATTTCTGGCCCAAACATGGTGCTCCCTGGAGCGCTGATCCACCTACAGGGCCAATCGAAGGAGTTTTGTGACCCTTTGAGGGAAAGGAAACACATACTGCAAAGAGTCCTTCATTTCCTCCTTCAACCCCTCAAGAAAGATCGCAAATTGAGCCCTCTCGGGCCAAGCCAGCTCTAAAGCTAGCTGCTTAAATCTCGCAATATAATGAGTCAGCAAGCCTGAGCCCTGTCGTACATTCAGGAACTCATACCCCCGAGCTTGCCAGGCATATTGACGGTCAAAAATCTCAGAGAACTGGGCCATGACGGTGGTATATGAATCTAGCAGCGGACTCTGCCGCTCCACCAATGGAGTCACCCAAGCAAGGGCGCCCCCCAAGTGTGAAATAATAAAGACCACTGTAGCCCGATCCGAACCCAACTGCTGGGGCTTGGCCATGAAATGCAGGGTGCACTGAGTATTAAAGGCTCGAAACAGTGGTGCATCCATTAAAAATCTTTGAGGAGGCACCAACTTAATTCCCGAAATTCCCGCAACGGCAGCTCCAGCACCCTCCTTTCCTACCTTTTTTTCTGACCTGAGGACTTGACCTAAACTCCTCCAACTTAATCCGCCCTACCTCTTCCCCTTCCAGCTGAGGCATCTCTGGCTCCATAGCCTCCAAAAATAAATCTTCCTCCGAAGAGCCCGCCCCAGCTGAAGCTGCGGATTCCTCCAAGAACTTGAGTCTTGACTCCAATCTAATAGACTGACCCCTAGACTGTCCCAGTTCCAGCTTCAACTCACCTAAGATTTGCACCAACCTTTCTAAGGTAGCCTCCATGCCTGGATATCCCTTGTGGCTTTTCCACTATGTAAGAAGCTCAATTTTGACAACTCCTCTTCTCTTCTTTTCCCTTAATTAACTCACTTCCCCAAGCCCACTTAGATTTGGAAGCATGGAACTCCCCCACTTCAATATTCAAGGATACAACTTGCAAAGGATTTTCGTTGTGTGCTGGAGACCTGTACTGCTCGCCTAATTTACTGTTGCTGCATGCATGCTCAGTGTAACGAATTTACACCCGCTAACTGAAACTCCCTTACCCCTGACCCAAACCCCACTCCCTTTTCCACACTCAAACAATTACTTCAAGGAAGTGCCCCAATGAACTCTTCTACAGAACCGGTTCATAACATGGATGAAGGGTGGAGAGTCTTTGGCCGTCTTGGCTGTGTGAGACACTAAACGTGCACTGTCGTTGCATTTAGCTCTATTGTTTCATCTATTGGCCTTCTGAAGCGGCGCCCCTGCGGACAGCAGTAGCTGGGTACAAGAGCTGCAGGCCGCAGCGCAGCTTTCGGCTTCACCCAGCTGCTCCTGGTTAACCTGGCGTGCCGGTGAGCGCTGTCAGCCAATTAGCGTTCAGAGGCCAGAGGAACAGATACAGCCGAATCTGCACCCTGCAGTTTAAAATCACACTCAGGTGAGCATCCAGCAAAGCGGACAGAGAAGTGGACAAAGAGTGGAGAGTCTTTGGCCATCTTGGCCATGTGAGACACTAAATGTGCACTGTTGGTGCATTTAGCACTATTGTATCATTTATTGGCCTTCTGAAACGGCACCCCTGCGGACAGCAGTACCTGTGTACAAGAACTACCGGGCAATACTGGACTAGAAGAGGTTCTGCATTTCAGCACTGTTTGTGGGCCAGTACTGGAACAGAATATGGAATTGAAGGTCCAGATCTGAGTGCACTGACAGGGCTAAGTGTGCAGTGAAGTGCTGGAATAAAATGGGTGCTCCAGGTCAGGACTTAGCTGCACTGACAGAATTGTATGTGGGTCCCATTAACACAGGAATGCAGAGCGGTAAAAATGTCAGGCTTGAGGTGCAATCACAGCTCAAGTGGAGGAGGCGCACAGGTCAACAGAGCCCACCTAAATATTTAGGAGAAAAACTTAGGCCCCATAGTTTAAACCCACAAATAATGGGTATTTGCAATATATTAACCCCTTAAGTGCTACTAATGGGGCCATTAGCATTGCTTTATGCCAATGGCAAATCCTCATGAGATTGATCGTTATCGATGATGAGACACACTCATCATTAGCACTTAAGGGGTTAGTCCAGCTGACCACCATTGGCATATAATCCCATACATTAAAGTACCAGCATATGTACCAAAACACACCATTGACATCGATAAAACATGTTGCTGTATTTTTAGGCTCTGGGGATGGTACACAGCACCAAAGAGAGGAGGGATTGGAGACATCACTACCGGAGTGACCGTGACCGTGCCCGCGCCCGCATGACTACTCTCCTGATTCCAGTGTCAGACCTGTGTGGTTTGTGCCCAAGATGGGTAAGCAGTTGGGGTGCAGGAGATCAGCATTGGGTGAAGCAGGGCATAGCTGTTTATGTGCCCATGTTGTGACTCTAGCTGTCTTATTATGACTCTTGTTTACCTCCTAAAGAAATTTGAAATTTGTGTAAAATTTCACATCTTTTTAGAGGTCTGCATAATTTTGGGTTTTGAGGAGAACTCCGAATTATGTGTTTGGAGTTCTCTGCAATACCCAATTGTTAGTTTTGCAGACTCACTGGACATATGCAAAAAATGAAACGTTGCCCATGGCTGCGTAAACCCAGGGGTGCACTGTATGAGCATCTCACAACTGCCAGAATCCATGCACCTGTGGCAACTGATGTTGTCATAGGAGCATGGAATATGGCATCAAATGCCCAAGGAGAGTTTTGTGTTTTTTTAAAAAATGCATGTTTTCGTGCTTTCCGCAAATACCTGGTGTCTGCCCATGAAACATGGACACGAGACCAGGGATATACATAGTTGTGATTATGATTATATGCTTAATATGAGTTCAGCAGAGGAATATGCATACCATATGCATATTCCTGCGAATAAAAACATGCGGACCGGGTGGCCCCGCATTTGTATCCACTAGCTGGTGCGCAACATTATGAGTCATGCGTACCATACTCTTGGAAAAAAGATGCAGAGCCACCCGGTCTGCAATTTTTTATGCGTAGCCTGCATGTAAACATGTAGAACGGGAGGGCCCGATCAAACAGTATGGCCCTTTCCACCATGGAAAATGCAGCCAGGGCTGTGACAATGGCAGACCCTGCATTGTTGCAGCCCTGGCTGCACTTTCCTTTGTGGTGGGGCAAGTCTGGTTGGTGGGGCTGGTCTTTAGCAGACAGAGGGAAGAAATTCATTTCCCTCCACCTGGAATCTACCATGATCCATCTAGATCCACCATGGATAATGCAGCCAGGGCTGCGGCAATGGCAGCCCCTGCTTTTGTCGCAGCCCTGGCTGCACTTTCCATTGTGGATGGGGCAAGTCTGGTTGGTAGGGATGGCCCATAGCAGGCGGAGGGAAGAAATCAATTTCGCTCCGCCTGCTATGGACCAACTTTACCATTCATGAGGACGGTACGCATGAATTCATGTGTACCGTCCTCCTGGACGAGTTGGAGTAGAAACATAAGTATCGTCTGCATGTGACAATGCTCATGTTTCTACCCCTGACCCATAATCCTTCGTAGCAGATAAGCATTCAGAGCTGTATATCTTTATGCGGAGGCTAGGTGTGTTTCCTGCTGTGTAAGACTAATGTATGACTTTACTTTGTAGTCAATTTCATTGTGTAGAAATCATTATATAATGGGAAAACTGTGATTTTCCATATTTTTGCAAACATGTTTGCAGATTTGCCTGTAGAAAAATCTGCTCAGCTTATGAGGCCCAAAGTTTGCATTGTAAAGATTGTCAAATCTGAGTGAAGGGACCAAGTACTGGAACTGTAAAGGGTTCTTCACGTCAGAATGAAGGTGCATTGTCAGAGCTGTCTATGTACATGCCAGTGCCTAGCAGGGCAGTGGCAGCTCAGCATTGGAGTGCAGTCAGTTGGTACCAGTGCTGGAACACAAGGGAAAACTTCAGGTCAGGATTGGTGTTCATTGAGAGAGGAGAGTTTGAGGCCACCTCCTGGAATAACCAGGTGTACTCTGGTCCGGATTGAGGTACATGGTCAGAAATGTATGTGGGTCCCAATGAATGACTACCAAGTAAGGCAAGATATGAGTTGCCACGGATGCAGGGATGCCTGTGGAGAGATCAAAATGTCCTTACAGAATGGCACTGAGATCAATCGACTGAGATTTATGTGTGTCTAAGGGGCTCAATCTCAGCAGTTCGGTGGGACATCTACTTTGAGGATCCACACATAACATTGTTTGTGCCAATTTTGGATAAGCAATGGGTGCAGGATTTCGGCACTAGGGCGCAGTAGGTCAGGGCTGTTTGTGTGTGCCAATGCTGTGACTCTGAGGGACTAATGCACACCTATAATAAATGCAGAATTACTGTAGAAATTCCACATTTGTTTAGATCCGTATGATTAAGAGGGTTCTGTAGAACAGTTTTTGAGTGATTTGACATCTGCAAAAAAGGAAAGAAATGGCCACAGGCAACGTTTTGTGTGGATGCTCGTGGGTGAACTGTATGCTCACCCCACTGCCAGAGTACATGCCCAGCTGGCATCTGATGATACTTGAAAGGCATGTACTGTGCCAGTGAACACCCAAGGGCTCTTTTTAACAATACGCCATTTCGTGCACTACACATAGCTATGGTGCCCGTCAATGAAACATGGACATGAGACCATGGCTGTGCATGGGTGGATTCATTACTTTTTCACACAGTAATTTTCATAGGGTGGAAAAGTCATAATCCAACATGAAATCTGTGGGCTTTACTATTTTTCAGTCGTTTTTCATTAGTTGTGTGGATTTTCCAATGGAAAATATGCATATCAGCTGAGTTTTGCAGATTTGCCTGTAGAAAACCCCAAAAAACTCATATTGCGGCCTTAGGTTTGCATTGTGGTGTAGCGTGAGAGCAGAGTGTGGGACCAAGAACTGGAATTGGCAGTAGTGCTCCAGGTCGGGCTTGACTGCAGGACAGGTAGGCCCTATCTGGTGGAGCTCCTGGCCCACATTTGACTGGCTGCTTCCTTCAGCTCCTTTCAATGTGTTATTAAGCAATTTCTTCAGGCCGAAGAATGCACTGCTCTCACCCGGAGGTACTGAGCTCCTTATGTCATAAAATTGACCATCCTCTATGCCTGCCATGACTGTAGTGGCCAAGTTCACTTAGTTAACACTGTCTCAGCCCACCATTAGGCTGGGCCACTTGTTTTTATTGTTACTGGTGGTTATTTTAATGAAGTGTTGCTTTCATTTGTTTCTATTGTGCAGGCTCCACAAAGTCCATGGTCAAAAGCTGTGCTAGTAGTAGTAGTAGTAGTATTACTATTATTACTATTTATAGTACATACACAGAAATGTATGTGTGTTAAAGGGAAGGACTAGCAAGTTAGGAAAGAAACACGGCTTCCATAAATAAATGGCTTCTATACTTGAATGGAAGCCAAGGACAGCCAAAGGCCTAGATGGAGATGTGTTGGGAGTGAGTGTGAGAGTCTTAGCTTCAGAACAGCAGGGGAAGCTGAAAGTGATCAGAATTCAGGTGCGCTGACGTATTGTAAGTGTATGTGTGCCACAGGGAATGACTAGCAAGTTAGGATAGAAACATGACTTCCAAAAATAAAAGGAAACCAAAGAAGGACAAAGGCCTAGATAAAGATGTTTTGGGAGAGTGACTTAGCTTCAGAGCAGCAGGCAGAGCTGCACGTGATGAGCATTTTGGTGCACTGATGCACTGTAAATATATGTGCGCCAAAGGGAAGGTCTAACAAGTAAGGATAGAAACATGGCTTCCATCAATAAAGAAGCCCAAATGCCTGAATGGAGATATTTTGGGAGATTTATGTGAGGATTGTGTGAGAGTCCTAATTTCTAGTGATTGGAATTCATATTCACTAGCATAAATGTATGTCCCAAAGAAGAACTAGCACGTAAAGATAGAAAACATGGCTTCCTTGAATCAATGGAAGCCAAGGAGGGCCGAATGCCTGCATGGAGACGTATTGGGAGAGATGTGTGAGAGCCCTGGCTTCTAAACAGTAGATGTAGCTGCAAGTTATGATTATTGAGCTAAACTCATGTAAATGTATGTGCGTCCCAAGGAAAGACTAGCAAGTTATGTTAACTGGGTTCTTGTATAGCGCCTTCTCACTACATGATGGCGGTATCGTCACGCTACGGGTCTAGGTGGGGTCCCCCTAAACACGGTTTTTGCTCATCCAACACCCGTTTCCAGTCGTGTGCGTACTTAGCTTGCTGTTTAAGTATGTTTTTAGTCTCTATGCTTGCGTAGGATATGTGTTGTTTTTGTCAATCCATTTATCTGCTAAAACGTTGTGTTCTAGTGGTTAGAATCATTGCCTGAAAGAGAGCATATCCACTAACCACTCTGTATGTGCCCTAATTATTATGTCCTGCAAGATCGGGCTCTGGATTCTAAGTACCAGTTATGTGTTGGGTGTTTCCTGGCGCAGTCTACTTTGTACATTGGCCCTCTGTTTGTGTTTGTTGTTGTTCATGTATTATAACTATATACAGAGGGTATTTTTATGTGTGGTTATTTTTCTTATAGTTGATATGTGTGTGTGGGAGATGCTTGTATGATTATAGTAATAATGTTGTGAATAATGTCAGATTGCGGGACTTAAGAGTCTATACTGCGCGCCATTCACCGAATTCATATTTCATATTTCTTACCTGTGTTCCTGTTTGCATAATAGGGAATCCTGATTTGATGATTATCAATCTTGTACAATATTAGTTTTGGACCTTCTTCTTTGCTTAAATTCTATTTCTTCTTTGAGTGGTGTTGGGTACATGAGAAATTCTGTCTTTCCTCACGGCTAATGTCGCTTCTACTTCAGTTGGAAAGAGCCATGTTTTCAGTAATTTCCTTAATTTAATGAGGTTTTTATCTTCTCTGATAAAGTCCGGGAGCAGATTCCAGATGCTTGCTGCTAGTCTGTGAAATGTCTTTCCTCCCGATTTAGTCTTTTTATATGTTGGAACTTGTAGTATTGGCCCTGTTCTGTGTCTGGTGGGTCTTGATGCGGACGTGAGTTTAAATCTTGAGTTCCATATTGTGTTTATTCCGCTGTGTCTGACTCATTGCACTATACACATAGACTTAAATGTTATTCTCCTCCCCCACTGGGAGCCAGTGCATGGCATGTAGAGCTCTTGAAATATGGTCCCTGGGTTTCAGGTTCAGTGCTAATCTGGCAGCAAGGTTTTGGATCCTTTGTAGTGTGTTGAGGTTACCTGCATTTGTTCCTAACAGTATTGAATTTGAATAGTCTATTCTGCTGATGACTAGTGCTGTTAGAACTGTTAGTTTTTGAGGGTAGGCTAAGTATTGCAGAATTTTCCTCAGTTTTTTGATTTCCTGCAAACATTTACCTGATACTTTGGCGCAATGCTTCTTGAGTATTATTTTTTTGTCCATGAGTATACCTAGGTTTAGGCAATCATCAGCTAGTGTAGGTCTAACCCCCAATGATTCAGGCCATGGGAATGGGGAGGGAAAGAGGTTCTCGTTTCCACATGGCATAATTACTGTCTTAGTTTGGTTGATCACTAGGTGATTTCTTGTCATCCAACCTGAAACTTCTTCCATACATTTGGCTATATTTGCATTCAAGTGTTTCCTGGTGTCTTTTATGTTGTACATCATTTCGGTGTTGTCTGCAAAATTGTAGCATTCAATCTTGTAGGATTGAATAAGTTCTATAAGAGGGGTTAGATATATGTTGAATAGTAGTGGGGATAGCGACGCTTCCTGTGGTACTCCATATTTTAGGTTTTTAGGCTTCGAGAAGTATGGGTCTGTCCATATTTGTTGAGTTCAATCCATTAGGAATGACATGATCCAGTCCTTGACTTTATCTATGACTCTGCATTTCCGTAGTCATTCTTCCATTATCCTGTGTTCTATCGTGTCGAACGCTGCGGATAAGTCCAGTAGAATGAGTGCGGAGGCTTCACTCCTATCTTGGTGTCTTTTGATTTCATCCCAAATGTTAGTGGTGGCTGGTTAGAAACATGGCTTGCATGAATGAATGAGGCCAAGGAGGGCCGAATGCCTGGAAGGAGATGTATTGGGCGAGAGTGTGAGTGTCCTGGCTTCTGAACAGTAGATGGAGCTGCGAGTAATGATTTATTGAGCTACACTGATGTAACTGTATGCGTGTCCCAAGGAAGGACTAACAAGTAAGGTTAGAAATGTATTGGCAGAGCTGTGCGGGTACAACGTGTAGAGCTATTGAATGTCCCAAAGGACAATCCTGTCCTTTGAGACAGGATTGTGATCTATGTATTGACAGAGATTTATGTGTGAATAAGGGTCTATTTCTGAAATGTGCAGTGGAGAGACCTGCTACCCTGCCATAAACATGCTGAGTACCCACTGCACAAATCAGGAGTGTCTTACCTCATTGAATGCGGCGCAGTGTCAGTAATCTGTGTGTCTCATGGATGTATTCTCTATGATTTGGTGCATAGCGTGCACCAAATTCTAGGGACACAAATATCAATGAATCACACATGCTGCAAAACTTGATATTTGTAGTATGTGCAGCGAGGTATTCTGCAATAGCGCAGGGGACACTTCTCCCACTCTTAAAACACTAGTGTGCGTGCCCAACGTGCATTCGCATGGGCCAGCACAACCCCTTGTGAATGCATATTCGGCACATTCTGCCCTCTGACAGCTTTTTTCGATCGCAGAAGGCTCCTGTACATTTTTTCTCACCGCATGTTGTCAGGATTGCATGTATTTGCTGTGCTATGTGTGTGTCAGGAATAGCACGATATGTTGACAGACAGGACAGCAGTACAGTGAAAGAGCTGAATGGCACTCTCGTTACTGGTATCGCTGGCGTGCTGCAGGTCATGGATGCAGTGCTCTGGCAGAGCTGTATGTGGGTCTGTGGTAGAACCACAGGGAGAACTGATGTGTATTATTAAGGTACAGCAGCGGAATTATAGAGCTTTTCCATTCAGGAGTAACAGGACTTCAGTAGGGAAGGAATGTGGTACTCACCCCGGGTAGTAATTCACCACATCCATAGAACTTTGAGTGGGCCCTGCTGCAGGACTTGAAAACAGTGCTGTATGGGAGGATTGAGGTGTGTTCACAGAGTTGCATGTGGGGCCAGTGAATGAATGGGAGGAGGTGCTGCAAGCCACACGAGGTGCTCTGCAGCAATAGGGCGGAGTGTATTTCCAGGGGTGTGCGTGTTTTTCATGGGCTTGAGTGAGTGTATATATATATATATATATATATATATATATACAGTTGCACTCAAAACGTTTGTCAAATGTAAAATTGGGCAGGGCATCCGGCGGGCCTGTTCGTTTTCTTGTTGTTAACAAAGTCTCAGGCACTCTCAAGAACGTTTGGCAAATGTAAAATTGGGCAGGGCCTCCGGCGGACCTGTTCGTTTTCTTATTGTTTAACAATTCTCTTACAGTCACTCTCAAAACGTTTGTCAAATGTAAAATTGGACATTACAATTGCTTGTTGTTTTCTTTTACCGTTGTACTCCCGGGTTTCTTTATTTCTTTCTGTTCTTTCTTGGCGGCCACTTTGCATTCGTGTTGTGTCGCGTGTCCTGTCATTGCGGCTATTTGCTGTTGCGTTGCGTTCTTGGTGCAAATAATTCCATCTGGGCCCGCGAGAGAAACAAATGATTCAATCTTGGCCACACCAAGTGACAAATATTTGATCTTTGACACCACCAAGAAGAATAGTTCTAATTTATCCTCCCTATTGGGGCATATGTAATCGCAAATATTCCACTAGGTTCCATCTCGTGCTTTTTAAATTATGTTGTTACTGCCTTAATTCCTTGTCTTTTGTATAGTACTGTTTTGTCCGTCTTCATTGCAGGCCCAGTGGCCCATGGGCGTGTGGCGTGTTAATCCATTCAAATAAATAGGTTTTAAGTTTTTTTCTGGCATTTTGTGCTCCTGATGCTGCTTGGCAGGAGGTTGAAGATTTTGGCGCAGGGCCTTGTAAAGTATGAGCCACCCATAGTCTATTTTTTAACCCTGGCACTTGTAGCAATGTTCCTTCTCCATTCCTGTGGGGTCGTGCATTGTTGGCCGGTTTGTATCTGTGTGCAATTAATTTCATGGTGGGTCAGTATATTGCTTTGTGTGATGCAGAGCGCCTTGAAAAATATTCTTAATCCTACAGGCAGCCAATAGAGGTTGAAAATGGCAGGTGAGATGCGGATGCTCGACTTCAAGTTGTTCCTTTCTGCCAGGTTCTGAGATCTTTGGAGCACGTATAGAATTTCCTTTCTGGCACCTAGGAATATAAAGTTGCTGAAGTCCAATCTGCTCATAACAAATGCTACAGCTGCTGTGACGTTTTGTGGGAAGGCTAGGTAAGGAAGGATCTTGTGCAGCATCTTCACTTGGAATGTGTGGGACTTGGTTGCCTTGGTGCAGTATTTTTTCAGTAGCAGTTTGTGGTCCATGATAATGCCCAGGATCACAAATTCTTCCATGGTTAGCGATGCCTCACCCATGTTTGCCAGATACATAAAAGAGGGTGTGGGGATATCTTTGGGTTTCAGTGAGCATTATGTCTGTCTTGTTCAGGTTCAGGACTAGTAGATTCTGTGATATCCAGTCCTTGATGGATTACAAACATTTTTCCACTTCGGGCGGTAGGGGTTTTGCTGGGTCCTTGAAAGTTATCACAAGTTGAGTATTGTCCATGTAATTGTAGACTGTGATCCTGTTATTTCTTTACTTCCTGGAGAGGTCTTGTATATAGATCAAAGAGTAGCGGTGAGATTAATGCTCCTTGTGGGACTCCATGTTCAACTGATTTTTCCCTGAACTTGAAAGGGGGTGTCCAAATGGTCTGTTTACTGTATTGTAAGGAGGATGTAATCCATTCCAAAGCTGATCCTCGTATTCTGTATTCCTCCAAGGGGTTGTCCATTGTGAGGTCCACTCAAATGCAGCTGATACATCTAGGAGGATAAGGGAAGAGGCTTTGTTCCTGTAAGCATTTAGTTTTAGGTCCGCCCATATCGCAGATTCTGTGCTTCATCCCTTCCTAAAACCTACTTGGTGGCCATCTTATACAGTAGATGCTGCTCCATTTAGAAGTAGAGTTGCAGGAAGGCGACCCTCTCCTCCAGTTTGTCAAAGTAGCTGTTGGTTACGGGATTAATAAGAATCGGTCCACTATTTTGGGATTGTTCCAACAACATCCTGATTTCCTGCGATTCCCTCTGATATCTTGTGACATCCTATGATGTCTTTTGACAACTCTCGTAATGAAAAATTAACTGATCATCTCTATTTGACTAGTTGGAGCTTTAGCCTAAATGTATTTTGATGCTACCCGGGATGTCTGAATGTAATGTGTAAAGCAAAATGATAGAACAGTTGAGTATTTGCTATTATTTAGCCAGTGAACACGATTTTATGCTCATGCTATGAGTTATAGTTTGTCAGCAAATGAGATTAAAATACAGTGAGTTAGTGTAAGAACATTGAGAAGTTAGCAGTATAGAAATACAATGAAGTACAGCACAAGCACAGCTTGTTGGAGTACATTAAAAGAGGCCTAGGAGTGGAGCAAGATAGAAGCCATATTGGCTTTTTCTCACAGTTCTAGGAAATGTGACTGCTCCTTTAACTTGGACAAGTGTCTTTATTCAGAGTCTGCATTTTGTGGACTGTTGACAGAATGCCTCAAGGACTATTATTCAGTATGCTGCCCTTGCTCTAGACAGTTTACAGACTGTCAGGGTCTCATGTAGTTATCGCAAGTATTTTATCGTCTGAAAAGTATTTTTGTCTTTCGGTATCTGTACTGTTTATCATAACAAAACTGCCTTGTTGAGCTGTTGCCAGAGAAAATGTGTTTAACTTGGTGTTTTGTGTCTAATAAACAAGAGCCATGTGAAAATAATGCAGTTTACACATGTCGTTTCTGCTCTCCTCAGGAGTCGGAGGGTGTTTCATAGATCATGGGGAATGGAGAGACATGGGTTTAATAGTTTGGCGTTGAGGATGGGATACCTTTCCTATGGTGGCGGGAGATGTCCCCCTTAAAAAAAATCTTCCAGTGGGAACAAGGTGCAGTGCAGAGGATCTGCTCTGATGGGGAAGATTTACAGAGCACACAGAGTGTTTTACTTTGGCTGTGGGCTGTGCTTGTCTATTTGAAGAATTTCCGGGTGCTGAAGTTCTCTGGTGCATGACGGAACATGGGAGCAGGTAAGGACAATTTCATAATATACACCTTGTTTGCCTGTCTCTTATGCGTGTTTAAAATATTGTCGTGATAAAAACAATCATGAGCAGAGATAAAAGGTTTTTCTGCCTTGCATAGTTAGTGTGGCTCTGCTGAACTTTTTCTTTCTTCGTTCGTTTTCTCATACTGGCACAGGCAGGGAGCACTGAGTTTGCAAGATTAAATGCCGGCATTGTCCAATTAGAGAGCTATAACTTGATCAGAACATACAAAACCTTCTCCTACCTCCCTTCCTAACCCAACTGTGCATCCCTACCCATGAAAACATTCTCCTACATGCTATGTTTTTTCCCCTGCATCACCCCACATTGTCTCTTCAGTCTCTGGATTTATTCTGAAGTTTTGAAACTTGGCGACTGGCTTGGCATGGTGGGGGATGGGGCCAATGGTTCCCTGGTGGTGGCATTTGCGACCAACTGCCATAGTGTTAATATCTGGCAATGGCTGTAACAATTCTTGTCAACTGACTTTTTGTTGTTGTTGTTGCTCAGCTAATGTGGGCCAGCAGTCACATTAGCCCTGACATGCAGACCCCCTCCATGTGCTGCAGCTGCACATGCGTCCCTTCTGCAGCCCCTTGCAGTCTACTTGAGCAGCTGCCACTGATTGTAGTGCTACTGTGTGGCCCTCAGCATCTGCTTGATATCTCAAAGTTGTATGTACACAAACCTCATGCTGGAAGGGCTGACTGGTGGCTTGCTCCAGATAAACCAGTTACAGCGAAACCGCTTTAATCAACTCACCCACAGGGTGTTCTGTAGGTTGGTCATCCCTTGGCAGTCTTTCTTTCTCCAGGTCATCTGGTGGGATGCTGTAATTGCTGGGAGAGGGAAGTACATCCACCAGATGATGGTCCAAAGTCTTGTCAAAGCCAGGTAGGTACAGAGGCAAGACACGGGTGAGGGTAATCTACAAACTTTCCTCAGTTGGGGCAGGGTTGGCTGGACCAGGGAAAGTTCTGCCAAACACTTCTGTGGTGGGGACGAGGGCAGCTGAATCACACACAGGAATTGTGGCATGTACCTGTGTGGTAGGGGCTGGAATAGTAAAGGGAGACTGTGGCTTGTATTGTGCAGTTGGTGGGGCCAGCAGTGGAAGTGGTTCACTGCCTTCCTCTTCTGTGGTGGAAGTGGTTGCTGTGATGACTCAGATGGACCTGCAAATTGAAGTCATTTTGAAGTAATTGCATCCTCCCTAACCCAAACAGTCCTCCTCCACTCTCCTACCTCTTTCACCCCCCTCCCTAACCCCAACAGGGATAGGGGATGGCTCCTCATTATCTTGCTGCGTGCCAAAGTCAGTGCTAACTCCACCCTCTATGGCTGTCCTATTCATGACTCAGGCATCCCTCTTCCCATTGCTTCAACTCCAGTGGTGGCAGTTCCACCAGTTGCTATGCTGGCCTTCTTGTGGGCAGCCACCTTCTTCCTCACATGGACCTGTGTGCATAGACCAACATCACAGTGCATGAATACTTTGAAATATCCAGAAAGGGACTGGGGAGAGAAAGACGAGGGGAGTTAATAAGGAGGCAGGTGGGGTTTAGTAAAGGCTAGCAAATATTCTACACTACATGCAGCAATAGCATGTAAACTTACTTTGAGGTCCTAACACCTTCTTTAGTTTCTTTAGTTCCAACTCCATTTGAGGGGTTGCACCCACTGCAGACACCTGCTGTGATGTTATCCCAAATTTTGTTCTTCATTCGCACAGCAGTCTTGTGCTCTTTTTTGCCAAAAGATAACTGCTGGAGTAGGCCTGCCATCATATTGCACCACACTTTCTCAAAGGATAGTACAGGTGTCTACTTGGCTTTTGGGCTATTGTCCTGCAGGTCCTCCTGTGGCTGATTGTCCTACATCCGCTCACATCTTATGGATAACAGTGGTCTGGCTGGTCACAGGGGGTTCAGGGAGGGGCACAGACATACACAGGGTGACTCTGGGGCACAGGGGTGCTCATGTGTAAAGGAGGGTGATCATGTGTGCACTGGGGGTGCACTTTGTGGTGAGCAGGGGTCCTGAAAGGTAATGGGGGGGGGAGGGCACAGCAGTGCACTGGCTTATACAGAAGTGCACTGGAGGCTGTGGGACACTCTGGCGCACAGGGTACAATAGTGTGCAGTGAAAGCTGTTGGGGTGCTCCGGCACACAGGGCTTACTAGAACTGTAGAGGGGGGCCCCTACCACCCGCCTGAACCTCTGGACATGCAAAACGCACATTTGTCACATCCAACATCTAAAACGTGCGAGCTGATGCAAATAAACGGCATACAGCGTTGCATATGCATGTTTTTTGCATGCTGGAACACCCATGAGTGTTTACACACACATTTGGATGTGCAAAATGTGGAGCACGCAAAACAAATTCGCATAACTCATAATGAGGCTGTCGGTATCCATCTCTGCAGGATATTTATTTGCAAGGAATAGTTTTCATATTGTGATTGGGTGATGGAGGCTCCACTCTTGACAGTTAAAGAGCAGAATTCATGCTGTTCCAAAATGCACATATCTGCCTTTTGGGTGACAATCCTGGGCTACATTTTGCCCCTTATTTAAAGTGTATGTGAATGTATTTTTTCTGTCATTGAAATTGCTGCTTTTTTAATAATGTCATTTTGTGCCTTTACTAGACAATATGCTTTGGTCGCTACATGGAAATTGATATTCTTTTTATATAGATTTGTTTATATGATACTTCTCATTATCTTCATCATTGCGCACTAGATTGTTACTGTATATGATGCAATTAGGTTTTTAAAATGGAGATTTAAATATTTCCTGCTAGCAGGCATTTTGATTTGTGGTAATATACTGTACCTGGTATT
Organism: Eurycea bislineata; assembly: GCA_038406705.1. Lineage (NCBI taxonomy): Eukaryota > Metazoa > Chordata > Amphibia > Caudata > Plethodontidae > Eurycea > Eurycea bislineata. The sequence goes on from JBCATW010000023.1 coordinate 16,461, forward strand.
TAAAAATATTGAACAGAGTTGAGAAACAATACTGACTAGTTGCTGGCATATTTCAGGGCTTGCATAGCTCGCTAGGCTGTATTCTTTACTCCACAGCTCGGATTGCATTCTGTTTAATATATGTAGAAAATGTGCCTTGCTTGTTCTTGGTAACTGTTGCCTGTCTTTTAGGTGTAGCTGAACTCCACACTGGGTGCCTTGCCTCTGGGTGTTCTAGTTCTTGCCTGTGTCCACAGGGCAGACCTATTGACATTCAGGTGACTGGTTTACCTACATTCTGCAGAGTTTGCATCTTAAGGTTATACGTTAGACCAGCATTTTGTACCAGACCATATACACACGGGCACTGCCGCCAAATATAATCCGGTGAGTGCAGTCACTTATATTATTTTGGATGCCCTTTTGCTACCTTCTCTTCTCTTTACCTGTTGTCTTTTTAAGTGTGATGGACTCAAGCCCGTCTGCCCCTGCCTCACTCCTTTGCTTACTGTTCTACCCTTTACAACTGAGCCTGCAGTTCTGTTCCATGTATGTGGAGGATGTACCTTGCTTGTTTTTAGTAATGGTTGGCTGTCTTTTGGGTGTAGCTTAACTTGTGGAGTAGCTTGTCTCTGGGTACACTAGCTCTTACCTGTGACCATGGCGCTGAGTGAATCTAAGGCCGCCTTTCTGCAGAGCTCACAGGCTTAGATAATACAACAGTGTCTGCCTCCAAAGATTCACAGGTGAGTGCAATTAATGACACTATTTCCAGTCTACAGTATACTGAAGGATTGCTCCCTGCCTTTTGCTCCTAGTATTGTTATCGACTCCTACTGTTCTCTCAAGACATTTGTTTGTTCCTCTGTTTGATCCCTACTCTTCCCCTTTTCTATTGCCATCATACCAAGTTCTATATTTTGTATTATTATTATTAGTATTATTATTATTAATATTATTGTTATTTAATGTGTTGGATATAGCGCAAACTGCCAACCGGCTCCGTAGCACTTAAACAGGCCCCATCAACCCCCCCGCCTCCCTCCCCCCCGCC
>JBCATW010000024.1:0-17236 GCA_038406705.1 Eurycea bislineata
TCTGAAGGTATCTCAGGGAATAGCAAGTAAACTTAATAAGGTTACTGAGAATATTACCATGAGAAACATACCAACTAAATCTCCCTGTTCAAACACTGGTAAGTAAGTAAGTAAGTAAAACGCATTTGTATAGCGCAGCAAGCCCGCAGGCGTCTGTGCGCTTCCACCCCTCATCCTCACTTTCATTCATTAGGAAGCAGAGCCCTCCCCATCCACCCCATATCCCATACACCCTTCCCCTAGGCATTCATCAGACATGGCGTTCATAACAGCTCGATAGGGAAGTAGATAAGAAGAATAGGAGGACTCAGAGAGTGCAATGCTACCTTATAGATATAGATTTGTTCTTATTATTTAGGAACCAGTTCTATGCCATGGAAGTAGGCTCTCAAAACGTTAAGGCAGACAGCACGGTAATAGGTAGCCTATAGGATTCAACAGTGCTAAGCTAGTGGCTTTGTAATATGATTAATATGGCTAATCTTACCTGTGAGCTGATCTGATGATCCCTGACTTGTCCTTGCTTAGCTGAACGGATGGGGGTTATATAGCTGAGAAAAGAGTGTGACCCCCCCCCCGCAACAGTGCAACCCCGTAACTCTGGGCTCAGGAGGACGACCACAAGGACACTCAGGCCATGAGTCTTGTTGCCAATGGGCACAGTGCATTTCAAATAGAAAAGGCTCATCGTGCTCGGGAGCTGCAGAGAAGCGTTTTGGCATAGATCCGGTTGTTGCCCCCCATTTGGGGCCAAGGGAAAACAGAGCATTTCAGTGAGAATGTGTGCATCGTGCTCAGGGGCCGCAGAGAAGCGGGTTTGGCAAAAGGTCTTTCTGCTGCCCCCCCCCCCCCATTGGGGGGAGCAGTGAATTGAGTGAGAAATAGTGCAGAATGTGCTCATTGTGCTCAGAAGCCTTGCTTAACGGCTAGGAGGTGGCGGAGCGGGGGTGGGGGGATAGGCGAGAACCTGGAGGATGCGGGACACCTGGCGATGAGTATAGCTGAGTAATCGTCTAGATCGACAAGACCCCCTGCATAGGATCCCCGTCCACCCAGCGTACGATTGATCGATCGAGGTCGCTGAACTGGTCCTGGGAGACCGGAGCGCACACTGGAGTATGCCTCCAGGTTTTAGCTGTGTCCTTTAGCCAGAATATCACAGCTTACGCTGGAGGGGTAGAGAGGAGTAAAGAGGAGGAGGTCGGGCCATCAGCTGGGAGCAACACCGGAAGCAACACCTGGCCGGCGGTGTGGACCCCGAAGTACAATACACGCACATCCGGATCCAGGAGGCTAAGCAGCCAAGAAAAGAGAAAAGAGAAGAAGGACTCTGCTCCACCTCTTCTGGTGCCCGCCATGTTTGACTGGACCCGAGTACCCTATTGCCGGTTACCGGACGGTGAAAGGCAACAATGAACCGGTAACAGCACAAGCGGGGGGGTTAAGGGGTCGACATTATCCGCATCATTCAGAGGGGAAAACAAGCTAGGTTACGTGTAACTCCCCACACGAGATAGGCTGCCGGATAGGCTGCCGGATAAGCGTAGCGCCTACCTAACCCCCTAGCATTAGTATGATTCTAATGAGGCTTAAGCACAGACATAAATAGTCATATTCAGACATAATAGCCATATTCAGCCGCAGTGGTAGCAGAGCCGATCAGATACAGAAAAAATAAGAGGAGAGAGGATAGAGGACCTACACGAACATACCCCCAGAGACACAGAGCAGAGAGACCCCTATGACAGCCCAAATGCTTAAATCCTGCTTAACCCTACCACCCTAAGCCTAACCTAACCTAACCACACTCGTACCTCAACCAGACTACGGCACGAAGCCCGTGTAAGCGGCGGCGCCCCTGCCTGGTGCTCTCACCCGAGGGGATGCCTCCAGGCAGGGAGCCTACCCCTTCATGCCAGCCCTCCCCCATGCCATGCGGTACCGGGCAAAGACACCCGAAAACTACCGCAAAGAGCGAAACTCACCTCATACCCCGCCGGGGGTGCTCCAATAGGGCCCCCTGCCCCCTCACGGCCACATGTGGGTCGATTGGGCACCCGCTTTCGGTGAAAACCGCACGATACTTAGGGCCCCCTCGGAGCACCTCCGAGGAGCGAATTACCCATCCGCCATCTTTTTTTGCTTGCTGTTTAAAGCATTTACTGACTTTTAGAAATAAATACAAATTGAAATGATTTTGATTTCTGTCTGTATCAGTGATCCCAGGAAAACGGTAGCTCCTTGCCCAATTTCGAAAATTAGGGTGCACAGTTCAAACCATTCTTGTTTTCTCTTTGGTTGCTTTAAGATGGTTTCATTGCCAATTGGGAGCCGGGGCTGAGCTGATGCTTCAGAGGGCCTGGATAAAACAACAGCGCTCTGAACCCAAGGGCCAAATTGGGACCTAGACATCAGTCAGTTTGAAAAACTTTTAGATTTGACAGGAGGAGATGGCGCCCCCAGACATGTTGTCCCCTGGGCAGTCGCCCGGTTCACCCACCCACCCTTAAGGCATTTTTGTTGTAAATCAGGGCCCAGTCATGCCACTTGCAGTGAAATAGCAGTGATCAGACAGTGATGGAGTGCTGAGCGGCTGTAAACCATGAGTCTGGGCGCAGTCTTCAGCAAGAGGGTCCCTCCAGTAAGCTGGCAGTGGCACGCAGGCAAAAGGCAGCAGCAGCATCAGCACACAAGATGAAAGTGGCACTTAAAAGAGTGCTGAGAGAGGTGATAAGAATACAGAGAGGGAGCGTCTCTCTGAATCATGCCGGTCATGGCTGCATGGGTGTGTGAAAAAGGTGTCCGAGACTGTCATAACGTCTCTGAGGCGGTGGGCTATGGGGCTATTCATCTCACTGCAGGGGTCAGAGGATGTTTCCTCCCCTGGCTGAGACAGAGTGGCGCAACGCCAGCGGGAGTGTAATTGATGTTTAAATGGCGATCATCAAGCGATCAGCGGGTGGTGGCCCCTCGCTTGAAAATCGCCATTTGGACGTTAATTGCACTGAGCCACTCACCATCGGTAAATAGAGCCACAGGAAGACACTGCCCTTCGGCTTGCACACAGTACACAGCACCGTTCTCTGTTTGGAGTCGCAAAATTTTAATTTCGGAGGGGGAGGCCAGGATTTTGGGAGGGGCTTTTGCTATATAGGCTAATGCAGTTACACCACTGTAAGTAAGGGAGACTATACGTTATTGGTGCATCCTAATTAGTAGGAAATGTAGAAACTGACGGGCACGGAAATATGGGGCAATTTTAGACAATACCGTGCGCAATTATTTTTAATGGATGATATGCGTATTTGCAGTTTTGATTCAAATACTGTCAGTTTCATGGGCAGAGCATGTAATGCCAACTCCAAATAAAGATAGTAGCAGTCTTCGAGGCACATTGAGCAAGAACAATAATTCTTGCCTGCGCCAGGTAAATATAATAGATGAATATCATGGCCCGAGAAGTGTCCTGTCCTGAGCATTCATGTGCAGCAATATCCTGCACCCACCGGGTATGTGTAATAGCATAGCAGGGCGCGTTACATAGGTACAGTAATTAATGCAAACGCTAGGCAAATCTAGCATAGCATGCACATTGGGTATGTTAAATGTCATGGAGCTAGGCAGAGCCTGACAAGTCAGGGACAGCGATATTACACTATCAACAGGTAATTATAATAGCGAACCACTGCGTGCATTACGCAAGTGCTTTCTTTGGGCAATCATTCATGCCAGTGGCAGGTAAGTATAACGTAATATTCATATTGGGAAGGTGTACACAATGCAATTTCCACGTGAGGGTCATAATGTTTGACCTTATGTTATGTTATGTTAACAGGTTCTTGTATAGCGCTGAATCACCACTGAAGCGGTATCGAAGCCCTACGAACCGGTGGGACCTTCCTGGCTCAATTCCGATCCTGGTCCCTTAACCTGCCCCCCTTCCGCAGTGCTGTCGGGGTATTATGTGTGCTTTGAACCAGTCGCGTTGTGCAAGCCCAATCACTTCTGGATGCGTGTTTGTGTCAAGAATGATTATGTCTTTGTTACTGGGGTCGCTCCTTCTGCGGCATCCCTGGCTATGTGCTTGTTTGTGATGCTGTGTGTTCTGGTGTCTGTTGTGATTGTATTTGTTGCTCAAGCCCCGTATGGCTGTGAGCGGTATGTGGGATTTGGTTGGTTTTGGTTGTGGTCTTTCGGTACTCTGAGGCATGCGGGTGTCTGTGTCTGTCTGTCTGGTTCGTTGCTTCCCGCTGGAGTGGTCTGTCCCGGGTTGCCTCCTTTAGAGAAAGAGATTGTATGGTCGGGCGTGACCCTCTTTTTGCATCATCCCCAGCACTGGATCTGCATTGGCAGTGACCACCGGCACTAGCTGTTACCCGTCTTCCCTGTCAGTTCGTCCCCATCGGTTGTGTCGCTGTGAGAGCGAGAGTCGTTTGTTCCGGGAGCTTTTCCTCTGTGTGTAAGCCTGGCCATGGTTCCTCCTCTAGTGTGTTTATCATTATCATGCGTCCTCATGCGTCCTGTGTTTTCCTCGGTTTGTTTATTCTTATTGATGCTCTCCCTCTGAGTCCTGTTCGGGTACTGCATTCCCATGCTGGCTGTGGGTTTGTGCTGTTGTCCTGGATATGGTTGGCTTCTTCTTGGTGTTGTGTGTACTTCGTTCCCTCTAGGTTAGTTTATTCCTGATCCTCCTCTGTGTCTCGTTGGGTGTCTTGGTTCCTGTGTTGGTCAGTGCTTCGTGCTGGTGTCCCTGGGTCTGAATGGGCTGGTCTTGCTGGGATGTGCAATTTTTGAGCCTGCCGGTGTCTTCATTTCCATTGTGCTGTGTTCGGGAGGTGGGAGATTCTTGTGGCCGCCGTTCCACTTTTCCCCTCAGCTTCTGATAGGAAGAGCCAAGTTTTTGTTTGTCGCCTGAAGGGTAGGAGTTCCTTTGTGTTCCTGATGCCTCCCGGTTGACGGTTCCAGATTCTGGTGCACTGTTTGGTGAAGGCAGATCCTCCCATCTTGATCTTTTTGAATCTCAGGTCGATGAGGGTGGGGCCATTCCCATTCCTTTGGGATCTCGTCAATGTGTTTCTCTGGAACCTCTTTGCGCTGAACTCAGGGCTGGGGTTGTAGATGGCTCTGTGGGTCATGTAGAGTGCTTTGAAAGACACCTGTCTTCCGACTGGGAGCCAGTGGAGTGCATGTAGAGCTGGCCTGATGAGATCTGATGGCTTCAGTTTGAGAATGGTTCTGGCTGCCCTGTTCTGAATCCGTTGTAGCGTGTTCAGGTTCTTTTTGTTGGTTCCTAGCAGAATGGAGTTTCCAAAATCTATTCTGCTCGTAATTAGTGCCTGTGTTGCTGTCACCTTTTGTGGGAAGACCAGGTTGGGGAAGATCTTTCTGAGCATTTTCAGGTGGTAGTTGCAGGTCCTTGCTGTCTTGTTGCAGTGTTTTCTTAGTCGAAGTGTGTTATCCATGATGATGCCAAGGTTTACGCAGTCTTCTGCAGAGACAGGATGGTCTCCCATGCTTGGCGGCCACATGATTGTAGCCGGGAAGCACTTCCGGTTCCCAGTCAGCATGATCACCGTCTTGTTGGGGTTCAGGGCTAGGTGGTTTTCTTCCATCCAGAAGTTGATGGCTTCCATGCAGTTGGCCATTTCTATCAGTGGGTGTCTTTGCGGGTTCTTGAAGTTTACCACTAGTTGCGTGTCATCAGCGTAGTTGTAGACTGTCAGGTTGTAGGTCTCGATCAGGTCTATTAATAATAATAAATAATAATAACAATATTTATTTAAGCGCGTAAAAACAACTGTACACAGGGTACTTTGTGGCGCCCATCCCTCCCCCACCCAACTAACCCTCCCGACCCTTAACACCGCCACCGACTAACCCCCACCTCATGAGTGCAGTGGACATCATAAAAAAACAATGATAATCACGAACGTGAACAACAGAAACATAAAAACCAAATATCTACAGAACACAGACAGCCTGATCGCTAGAGCACGGTGGCCTGGAGCTCTGATCAAAATAGAATCAGCTCTAGCCAGCCAAATAGTACTTCTTCAAGACAACCTTGAATGCAGCTTCGGAGGGGGCAAGACTGATATCCACCGGTAGTGCGTTCCACCACACTGGCGCCTGCCTTGATAAGGCCCTCCCCAAGGCCCTTTTTTTGTGATAACTGGGGACCTTGGCTAGAACTCTGCGGTGGCTTCTGGGAGGGAGTCTCTGAATGTCCCAGGAGAACAATGATCGAAGGTATTCTGGGCCAGTACCATACAGGGCGCGGCGTATTATTGTCAAGCCACGAACCTGAATGAGGTCGGAGACAGAGAGCCAGCCGAGGCCCCTTCGGGCCTCTGATACTCCGTCTGATTTTTTTAGGCCACATACCAGGCGCACTGCTTGATTCTGCACTCCCTGCAGCCGTTTCTCGTCCTTCCTATCCAGGCCCGTGAAGTAGGATATGCAATAAGCTATCTTAGACATCACAAGGGCCTGGCATAGGGTAGCCCGCTGTTCTTTGGTCAAGAGGGGCAACACTGATGACAGCCCGTTCATACGATGATGCGAGGCGCTCGCGACCCTGCCGACCTGTGCGGACACTCCTCCTGACCGCTGGAACCATACACCCAGCGTGCGAGATTCCTCGACAGGTAGTGACGGCGCGCCAAAGGAGGGGGGCCAGGGGAACGTAAACGGGGCAGCCGTCAGCCGTGCCGAGGCCAGGACCTCGGTCTAACCCTCATTGAGGAGGAGCCAATTATGGTCATCCAGGTCCTGACTCTATCTAGGCACGGCACGACCGCCTTCCTGACCCCAGAACCCTCGGCGAGGTCCACCACCAGCTGAGTGTCATCTGCATACATTTGACACGACAGACCAGATTCCTCTAGGATGGTGGCTAAGGGGCAGATGTATATGTTAAACAGGAGGGGGGAGAGCGCGGAGCCCTGCGGAACACCGCAGGTCACCGGTCTCCACCCCGACCTGGCCACCCCAATGCGAACTGCCTGAGAGCGGTTCTCAAGGAATGAGCGGAACCAGCTCAACGCCTTCCCGCCCACCCCACCGATCCCAGCCAGTCGCTCCAGGAGGATCTCATGGTCTATCGTGTCAAACGCAGCGGACAGGTCCAGGAGGATCAGGCACGCAGGATGGTCAGTGTCATGCAGCGTCAGAAGCCTTTTCCGCACATCGATTAGGGCTGTCTCCGTGCCCCTCTTCAGGCGGAAACCGGACTGCATGTCATGCAGGATGTGATTACCCTCACAGTGCGCCTGGAGTTGGTGCGTGGCCACCGAGTCAGCCACCCTGGCTAGAAATGGCAACTGTGTAACTGGGCGCAGGTTGGCATGGTCCATTGGATCTTCCCCTGCTTTTTTCAGCAGGGGGGTCACCAGACCTTGCTTCCAATCCTCTGGGACCACCCCTTGGGACAAGCTGGCATTGATAACCTCCCGAACCCTTTCTGCGACAATTGGCCCGAGTTCTTTGAGCTTAGGGGTGGGCAATGGGTCCAGGGCAGATGTCGACGGCCCCAGCTTGACCAAAATTTTCTGAATTTCCAAGGAAGATATTGTAGCAAACTCGGAGAATGCCGTCATGTGACGTTGGTCCCCACCGGGGCTTCCAGATGGACAGATGGCATTATCAGAACCAGTGGAGCCGGGTATCAAGGTGATATTTTCTCGTACTTTGATGATTTTGGACGAGAAGTAGTCAACTATCAAATTGCAGTTGTCCACTGATTCTGCTGCCCCTAATGTGGGAGGGGTTTGAATGAACTCCTGGCAGATCCGAAACAACTCTTGTGGGCTGTTATGATGGGAGTTGAGCTGATCCGACAGGAAAGAACGCTTTGCCCGCCGAACACTGAGCCGATAGTGTTTATGGTGCTCAGTACAGCTCGCGTGGGTTGCCGGGCTGCGGTTTTTCCTCCAGGCTCTTTCTAGTTGCCGCCCCTTCGGCTTCAGCTGGAGCAGCTCATTGCTGTACCAGCTGTTGCGGAGATGTCTGACTGGCGGTTTCATCTAGAGGCTGAAGAGTAGCGGGGATATCGACGCTCCTTGGGGTACGCCGCAGTCTACTATTTTCTTTTTTGAGCTGAAAGGTGGCATCCATACTGTCTGGTGTCTCTTGTACAGGAAGGATGTTATCCAGGCAAGTGCTTTCCCCTTGATGCCTGCTTGCTGTAGTCTTCTCAGCAGGGTCTGGTGGTCTACCATGTTGAAGGCGGCTGAGAGGTCTAGGAGGACGAGTGCTGTTGCTTCGTTCTTGTCGGCGTTCAGTTTCATATCCTCCCAGATAGCGGTGGTTGCTGACTCTGTGCTTCTACCTTTCCTGAAGCCCACCTAGTGGTCGTTGAGTAGCTTGTGAGCCTCGACGAATTTTGACAGTTGTAGAAAGGTTGCCTTTTCTTCTAGCTTTGCAAAGTACCCTATGTTTGTCACCAGTCGATAGTTGTCCGGGTGCTCTGGGTCCGTGTTCTTCTTTTTCAGCAGGGGTTTGACGAAGGCCTTTTTCCTGATGGTTGCCACTATTCCTTCTCTGAGGGACATGTTGAATGTGATTCTGGCTGCTTCGCGGAGACTAGGGATGGTGAGGAGGAGTTTCTTTAGGATGTGCGCGGGGAACGGGTCCTCCGGTGATCTGGCCTTCCTGCTTTCTTTAACAAGTTTGAAGAATTATTCTTCTGTGAGATCTGTGAATTTGGTTAGCTTATGTTGTTCCTGTGAGGGTTGGGTGGCTGTGTTGTCGTGGGTTGCTTGTTGTGTTCGCCGGTCTGTTTTCGGTCAGTTTCAGAGTCTGTTGATTTTGTTGGTGAAGTGTTCCGTGATGATGTTGCAGAGGTCTTGGCTCCTGACTGTTGGTGTTTCCGTGGCTTCTGGTTTCTTGAATTCTTCTATGATTCTGAAGAGTTCCTTAGAGGTATTCTTGGTGTTGATTATTCTCCAGATGTAGTGTGCCTTCTTCCTTGTCTTGATCATGTAGTTAAGAATTCTTCGTTGTTTGATTAGCTGAAGTTTTGTCTTTTGGTCCTTATTTTTCCTCCAGAGTCTTTCTAGGGAGCGGTGTTCTTGTTTATTGGTTCTGATGTCTTCCGTGTCACAGTCTTTCCTCTTCTTTGTGCTGCATTTCAGCATTCTCTCCAGAGTGAATAGGTCTGTGGCCTCTTTGATGCATGATTACAGTTTCACTGGTCCTTCTAGAGGTTCTTGCAGGGCCTCTGTCTCTACCAGGTGGGTGTTGGACCAATCCAGAACTTGGGGGATGTTGGTAAGTTTCCTCCAGCTTCTGTGCTTCTCGAGGTCTGTATTTTTCTTCTGTGTTTGGCGGGGTCCTTTTAGTTGGATGGTGAAGTTGACGATCCAGTATACCGGGTAGCTGTCCTTGATTGTAGTTTTGTCCTTGTCTGCGTATATTGCGTCCAGGGTGTGTCCGTATGTCTGACCTTTCCCTTTAACCAATTGCGATAGGCCTATCGTTTCCATGAAGTTGTTGATCTTCCTTGTGTGTGGATCTTGGCCATTTCCAGGCTGTTGTTGAGGTCCCCCAGTAGACTGATGTAGGGTCTTTGTTGAGGACTGTGGTTACGATGTCCGCGAGCGTGTTGGGGAATGTTGGTTTGTGCTCGTGTGGTGGTCTGTAGATGAGCAGGAAGGAGAGTGAGTTGTTTGGGTCTGTGTCACATTTCATGAGCAGTTGTTCGAAGCCGGTTTGTTTCCTAGTGTCTTCGGTTGTAATCTTGAAGTGGCTCCTGGAGATGATTGCGATACCTTCTGCTTGCACGGATCTGTTGACTGTTGTTATGTGGTATCCTGGAGGTATTGATGACTTTATGATGGGGACTTGGTCGTGGTCCTTGAGCCAGGTTTCTGTGACAAAGGTGATTTCGGGGTTGTGGCTCTCCAGGAGTTCTCTTATGTTGTTGCTGTGTTTGTTCTTGGAGCGGGCGTTCAGTAGGATGCAGTCCAGGTACTTGGGTTTTCCTTGTGTAGGTTGCCTTGTGGCGATGTCGTTCTTTTGGCTGGGTGTTCTTCATATTGTGGTCCTAGGCTTGTGGGCTTGCCACTGGATGCTTCTTTGGGAGGCACTGTGTGAGCTTCTTGGACTACGTCCGTTTGGGTGTCTGTGTGCTCCATGTCTGTGTCTTTGTCTGTGTCCCTGTCCCTGTTCTCTTCTGGTTCCGTTGTCATTCCTTCTTCCGTTTCCCTTCTCCTTTTTTCTGCGTTGTTGACTGTTGTCTCCAGGTGGGTTCTTTTCTTGTGTCTTGTTTTCTTGGTTTGTGTTCTGATTTCTTCCGGCGTTGAGGGTCCTTCACATGTGTCCATGGCTTCTGTGAAGTCCATTTGGGTCTTTATTATGTTTTCCATTTGGATGTTGTGAGCCTGGGGTATGTGATTCCTTGTTAGGATGGGTGACATCCAGGCGGGTTCTCTGCCGATTTCCTGGTTGAGGTGTCTCTCAAAGAATGATGGTTTTGGCGTTGTCGGGTTTGGTTTCGTGGGTTCTGTCCTGATGTGTTGGAAGCATCTTCTCTACTCCGCTATGGACTTGAGGTGTCTTTGTGCAGGGTTGGCTCTTGTAGGGCCGAGTGGAGTGTTGATGACAGGCTCTTCTGGGTCAGAGGACTGTTGTGTTGCTTCTTGCATCTGCCTAGGATTCTTCTGATCTCCCGCCGGAGATTTTGTGTGTTGGTTGTTGTTTGTCGGTCTCTTGTCTTTGTTCTCTTCCTGTGTAGCCTTTCTCATCTCGAGGAGTCTGGTTATTCTCTGGTGTGTTTTTCCTCCATTCTTTCCTGGATAGTCTGCTCCTTTCTGGGTGTTGTTCTGTGTTCGGTGTCCTAGGTTGGTCTGCTGGGGTATCCATGGTTCGTCTTTTGAATTGAGTGGGAGCTCTTCTTGTGTTTCCGAGATATGTAGTTGTTGTATCTGTACTTGTATGGGGGATTGTCTTTTGGGTTACTGGGCTTTTTTTTGGGCCTCCCATGTTTGCCTCCCCACTGCGAAGGTTGCACTATTCCTTGAGGGGGTTTGCTGCAACTCTCTCGGTGGGAGTGCGCGGATGGAGAAGGGGCTTTGCCTTTTGCTTCCCTCTGACGGTAATCTTCTGGCTGATGCAGTGGTTTCTGAATGCTAGCAATAGTTTACCTCCAATTTAATCTTTGTATTAGTAGTGTGTATTCAAGTTTGGTATTGGACGTGGTCTAACTAATGCTGTTCAACCAAAGTTGAATTATTCTCCTGCTGTAGTGGATGGGGATGAGTTCACAGTGTATACCAGCAATAGTATATCCTATGAAGCTGATATACCAGAATGTATTTTCTGTATATAGTGAATGACCAGCCACAGTATACAATAAGTTACCGTTATTGTTACTGTTAGAGTGCTGATGTCTAAGAGGTTTGCCTAAATATACCAGCAATAGTATACAGAAGTATGCAATATTCTCCTACTTTCTTGAATGGGAAAGGGTTCACAGTATGTACTAGCAATAGTATACACTATGAGTCTGATATATGGGAAATATGCCTTATTTATATAGTCACAAATCCGTTATCGTATAATACAATATATAATATGCATCGGTACTTGGTCTCTGGAGTGTCGGGTCGCGTTTACTGTTTCTGACAGTATACTGTTGTCTAAGGGGTGTTCCCAAAATATATCAGCGATAGCATATAATATGAAACTTGTGTATTAGCATTGTAATTCTTGGGTGTATTAATGCACCACCTGCAGAGTTAGATATTCAATCTATTTCTATATTCGTTCTATTGGGATTAGGATATTGAGACTCCCGCTGCGTGGTTTGGTGAACAGAGTGTTGGTAGTTATTGCTGACACAGTTTGAGCTAGTTTCTTGCAGCACCTGTTTGTGGGGAGAAGAAGACGGTGTGCCTCTCTATACCCAGGGAATCAGGATGAGTACACAACAGTTCAGAAAGGCATTGTAGAGTGACACAAGTCTTGAACTTGTAGATGTGGAGTGGAGTTGCGTAAGCTAGTCTTCTTGAAGCACCTGTTTGTGGGGAGAAGAAGACAGTGTGCCTCTCTATACCCTGATTAATAGCGATACAGATATCGTGTCAAGTAAGGTTTGTGTTATATATGTTCTTTGAGTTCAGTAGTTAGCATATGAATTGTTTTAACGATTGTACAGTTATAAACAGTAGTGTTATTTCTTATGTTGTAGTTGAGTTAGAAGTACATATATTGTATAATTGTACTAATTGTAATAAGGACGTGGGACTATGCAATTTGCTATATCACCACAGGGAGGGTGGTAGTCTTTTTCAGTAGAACTGGTCCCCACTTACCGTAGATACTCTGCTGTGGCTCCTCCAAACGTGCCGTAAACAGCCCCATTAACAGCTCTGTCCTTGTAGTCTGGTCCTTATGGGCTGGACGCCAGGGCTGGACGCCCTGGGAGGGTTATTGATATACCGGGAAGCAGCGCCATTCTCCTGGTCATGTGGTGCTTGCTGCGCCAATCACTGCACGCTTGCTCCACAAACACTAGAGCGTCCTCGCCTCACTTCCAAAATGGTCCCTTAATCCAATCGCGCTAAATTCCCCCACTCCTCCACACTATACACACTCTCATGCACACACAATATGCACACACTCAGTAGCATACGCTTCACTGCACCAGTAAAACAAGTAACATTAATCAATTAAAACTGCAGGGGGCCTCCCCTTACAACAACTCTCTGCAGGGGTAAACCCTGTGCACCTCCATTATTTTATCTAGCTCCCTGTCCCCACCACGAATTTCTTTTATTGCGGGGGTGGTTCATTATGTCAGTTATAGGATCTTGCCTTCTGACCGACTGAAGGCCTGGCGTTAGCCATGTGTGGGTTGATGGTGTTGGAGTTCCGTGGGTGTTGGAGTGGATTGGTGTCTATTTTGAGTGTGGTGTGGTGTGAGGCTGTCTTGTGAGTTGGTGAATCTACCCGCACCTGCGGACAGAGGAGTGGATTGTTAGAAGCTCAAACTTGACAACTCCTCTTCTCTCCTTTTACCTGAATTAGCTCTCTTCCCCAAGCCCACTTAGATATAGAAGCATGGAACTCCCCCACTTCAATATTCAAGGATACAACTTGCAAAGGATACTCGTAGTGTGCTGTAGACCTTGCCCTCTCACTTCCCCATAAACGCTCTAAGAATGCTGGCCAGCAGCGCCCTCTCCTGTTCAGCTTGGTCTTCTTGTCTTCCCCTGAAGATACAAAACTAAAATTTACAATTCACTCCTCAACACTTCTCCTCCTTCAATGCTCTACCTAGCAATTTACTGAAGACCTACCTGCTGAGGACGCTGCCGGCGCCTCTCTCCTGATCCACATTCTGCACCTCCCTGCTCCAAGCACTGCTGCACATACACTCGAACTCCCCAAACTCCCCGGTAGCTACTCATGCCATTAAGGACTCAACACCTTGCTTCACATTCACTTCCCACTGCCCTGTTTGCTCTCTGACTGAGCCCTCCCCTGTAATGTTTTTACCTTCCAAATACAACAAAGGATACGTGTAGCGTTTTCCAGATGCGCGACAGCTTGCGTCTCTCTCATGAGCAACGCCACGTCCGTGCTGACTGTAGACCCTCATTGCCAGGCAACGGCAACTGCCGGTGACGGCTGCCCTTGATGACGGGCTTCCTGAAATCAGACCTTCTCCGGCCTGAGTACTAGTCCTCGGGGCGTCCCCCATTTCAAAGCATTAACTTCACCTTCAAGCTTCACCAACCTGTTCACATGCAATCGCCGCTCGTGGGAATGTAGGCGTGAGTGGAAATCCACCAGGGTAAGACCCTAACTGACTAACTAAACTCTCACTTGTTTTCCTGTGGAAGTCGAATCGAACCTCTGTCTTCTCCTTTCCGCTGCGTGGAGCAGCTACACCGAATCTTCAGTCCTTCAGAGCTGCAGGCCAGAAGCCCCACACAGAGCTCCAAGATGCATGTTCTTCCACCTTGTAACTCAGTGGAAAAGCAGCTTAAACTGCCAGTTACAGAATCTTCTGAACTCAAGATTCCATCCCTCCCAGCATCCTCCTGGTCAAACACTCAGAACCCTCCAGAACCCTCCTGAAACATCCCTGCCCCTGCCTGTACTACTTGCCTATTTTACAGTTGCTGCATGCATGCTCAGTGTAACGAATTTACACCCGCTAACTGAAACTCCCCTACCCCTGACCCAAACCCCACTACCTTTTCCTCTCTCATACAATTACTTCAAGGAAGTGCCCCAATGAACTCTAATACAGAACAGATTCATAACACTACCCCCTCTTTATATTCTTCCTTGAAGTTTTGCACATCACCATGTTTACAAACGCTCCTTCACACTTCACATATTTACAAATCTCTCTCAACTTCTGGTACGAAACTACTTCTTAACTTCCCAGCATATGCTCTTTTTAGCAAACATTCATTGAAGTTGGGATGTATATGCCAAGTTCTGGGTAACTCAAGAGTCACCACAGAAGAAGAAATCCTTTTTTTCACTATAAAGGGTCCAACATACCTACCTTAAATTTAGCGTGGGCCCCCTTAATTCTCAAGTTACGCGTACTCAACCACACCCAGTCATCAACCTGAAAATGTTCACTCCTTTTTCTTTTCAAATCCATATGTTTCTTAATTACTCCCTTGCTTCTCATCAAATTTTCCCGAAGTAAATTCTGTTTAATTCTTATTTCATTTGTTAATTCAACAACATCTCGAATACCACTCTCCTGACTCAATGAGGACATCTCAGGAATATAATTTAGAGTTTGTCCATACACACATTCAAAAGGAGATACTCCTAAAGCCTGATGAAGGTGATTGTTGTACTGTATGCATGCTTGGTCAAATGTAAGTAATTATACCAATTCCTTCCTGAGTTTTGGACATAACAACGAAGAAATTGCTCTAATGATTGGTTTGTCCTTTCCGTCTGCCCATCCTACTGCGGATGATAAGCCGTGGACAGATGAACCTCCACTCCCCAAGTCTGCATCAACTCTCTCCAGAACTTTGCAGCAAATTGTGGACCTCTGTCTGAAACAATTGCCTCAGTTAACCCATGAAGTCTAAATATCTCCTTTAAAACAAACCCACCAGAGCTTTAGCAGTAGGTAATTTACTTAGAGGCACAAAATGTGCTTGTTTAGAAAAACAATCCATGATCACCCAAATTGTGGTCTTATTAAAACTTCTTCGTACATCTGATATGAAATCCATTGATATCACCTTCCATGGACCGTTGGGTGCAGCCAATGGCTGGGACAACCCAGACGTCTTTTCTCTACCAGCCTTGGCTTGTGCGCAAATAGAATAGAAAAGCACATGTTCTTTCACCTGTTTAGACCAACCTGGCCAAAAGAAATTCCGACTGACCAAATCCATAGTAACGGCAATTCCTAGATGTCCCACAAAAACCCTATCACGGTTTCTCTTCAAAACCTCCAATCTAGCCTTAGCAGGGACATACATTTTCTCTTTACAAAGCCATTATGGACTTGTGTGCCATGAGGCCCATGGGCGTGTGGTACATTAAACCAATTATTAAAGTAAAGTAAATACTCCCCTCTGTGAGGATTGTTTAACATCTCCCTTCATTTTCAGTTTCAAAAACTCTTCTTCTGACTCATCAACTAGTAAAGCTCTCCAAAAATCGGAATCTAAATGCACTTGATTGTAAATTACGCCCTCTTCAAACATTAACTCTGGCTGCACAGATTCCCTAAAAGCTAAATCTTCTCCCATCTGGGACAGAGCGTCTGCTTTATTAGCAGAGCCCGTGCGATAAGTAAAAATGAAAATGAACTTTGTGAAAAACAACTTCCATCGGGCAAGTTGCGCATTTACACAGTGAAAACGCTTAAAGTAAATTACATTTTTGTGATCTGTAATCACATGAACTGGTATTAAGGTGCCTTGCAGAAAATGACGCCAATTAGCTAAGAGTCCTTGACAGGTAAAAGTTATTTTCCGAATGTTGGTATAATTCCTCTCACAGGTATTGAACTTTCTTGAGTAAAAGGCAACTTGATGCAGCAGATTTTCATTGTCCTTCTGTGATAGCACAGAACCTAATGCGAAATCTGAAGCATCTGTTTCCAGATAAAATTATTTTTGAGGATCTTCTTTGATCAGAACTGGAGCATTGCACAATGAGTCCTAAAGATTATTAAAACCTAGCTCCTGCTCCTCTCCCCAAACAAATTTCTCCTTCCTCCATCTTAGCTCGGTTAAGGGATATACCCAAGACGAACATTTTGAACCTCCGGTACAAATTTGCATACAACACAAACTTTTGAATCTCTTTTACAGTTCGTGTAGAAGGCCAATTCAAAATTCCAGTCATCTTGTTCGGATCCATTTCAATCTTTCCGGGACTAACAACATATCCAAGATATTCTATGGTTTGCACATGAAATGTTCACTTCTCTAATTTCGCAAACAATCGATGTTCACGCAACCGACCCAAGACCTCGGTGACTTGTGACACATGATCCACGTGATTAGATGAGTAGATCATCCAAATATACTACCAGAGAGACGCCAATCAAATCCCTGAAAATATCCGTCATGAGGAACTGAAATGCCGCTGGTGCATTACATAGACCAAAAGGCATTACCATATATTCAAAGTGGCAAAACTTGGAATTTAAAGCCATTTTCCACTCTTTTCCATCGCCCTCTTTGATCCGAACAAGATTATAGCTCCTCGCAAATCCAGCTTGGTGAACCAAGTGTCGACGGGGACCGAATTCCACCATTTTTTTCATTTTACTCATCATTTCCCTGGTTTGCAGCGCCTGGGTTTTGTTTGCTCCTAGCCCTGAATGTGCATGTAACTTTTCCTGCGTTGAAGGGCCTGTTTGGTCTGTCACCTAGCTTTTACCAGTCTCTCCACTGCGATGCATCATATACCCTGTGTTTGGAGTTGCAGGGCCCCAGAGTGTGGTCAAGGGTGAATTAAAGTGTGTCACTTTGCTCCTTGCGCATGGCCTCCAGCCTGTTCATCGTCAGGTTATCATGTGTATTTTAGCCATGCATAGGTTTCCTACAGCGCCTGTGTACATTTTGCTTTTACATTTTACTGTGCCCGGTTCTCTTGCATTTCCTTATGTACATTTTTTCCTGTTCACATTTTTCCTGCCTTTACTGTGTACATTTCCTGCCTTTACTGTGTACATTTCCTGCAGTTCACTGTGTACATTTTACACCTTTTGTCGTGCCCAGTGGCCTTG
>JBCATW010000025.1:0-17176 GCA_038406705.1 Eurycea bislineata
TTGTGTTGCTATCAACAAACTAAAGAGGACAGAAAAGACTTGCAGCCTCATTACGAGTTGTGATGAGAAAACATGCGGAGGGGGGACCCTCCGCATCTTTTCTCCTCCGCATGAATTTTGCTTAAGCCTCGGCATGATTAAGAGCCATGCATAGGAAACTTGAGAAAAATCATGTGGAGCCCATAGCCTACTCATGTTTTCTGATGTGAAAACACGAGTAGGCCGGGCCCGATCCACGGAGAGGGCCCAATCCACAATGGGAAGACCGATCGTGGCTGCTGCACAAGCATTCCCTGCCTGTGTAGAACCAAAATTGGTAATAGTAAAGTGCAAAACATCATTAGAGAATGATGTCTTGTCTCTAACCATGCGGAGGGGAATATTGTATTCCCCTCCACATGGTTAGAGGTGCCTCTGATTCATGAGTAAGAAAAACGTGGAGCTCTGCATAAATTATGCGGCGCTCCGCATTTTTCTTACTTATAAGTCGTAATTGTGCAGAGGCCTGAAACACACATCCACATTTTTTTTGCAGAGCTCCCTTTTTTTCTCTGTCTGTTTCAGGCCTCCGCACAACTTGCAATGAGGCTGCAAGAGTAACTTGGTAAGGAAAGGGGACTAGCCCCCATTCAGTCACAGGAGGCCTTTCCACCCCCCTCTGCCCCAATTTCTATGCCTCCCTTTCCATTCCTACCCTCCTTTTTCTACCCTCCTTTGTGGCCCGGTGTTCCTAAATTCCCCCTACCCATCCAACCAACAAACCATTGCCCTCTTCCCTTTGGGGGCCGCCTCGTGGTCCGTGACCAGCTCCGGATCCCTTGTTGGCCTTCGATGGGGTGGGTGGGCCTAGCAGCATCTGAGCAGCATCTGCAGTTGATCCTCTCCTTATGATTCCTGACAATTATGAAAATTCCTTTTTTATCCAAGGTCAGCTTTTCCTTTTGTCTGGAGGCCATTTTAAAATGCAAAAGGTGGGGCGCTGTGCAGAACTATGAAAAGCATGTAACAGGACATATTACACATCGTTCAGGGATCATGAAATTCTGCCCCTTACTGTTAAATCTG
This sequence comes from Eurycea bislineata, assembly GCA_038406705.1. NCBI lineage: Eukaryota > Metazoa > Chordata > Amphibia > Caudata > Plethodontidae > Eurycea > Eurycea bislineata. Next base: position 1,066 of record JBCATW010000025.1, read on the forward strand.
TTTATTTCCCTGAATTCTTGGCTTTCCGCAATAGCGTCAGTATTCAGCAGAAGTGAGGATGGTGATGGCCTTTCTAAGGAAATGTTCAGTAGAAGGCCATTGCTTTCAAGGATCTCTGTGTATAGATCTCTGCACAGTTTTTTGTACATTGAAAACCTCACTTTTCCCTCCATTCAAATAGATTTTTCTCCTTTTGTTGAACAAGTGCTGTTCTAATAAAATCTTTAAATCCATCTAGAGCAGCAGGCCCTGATGGCCTCCCTCCAAAGATAATTAATGTGAATCCTGAGCAATGGGTAACCCTACTCACCCCTTTCTTTAATCATGTTATCTCTAGTAATTGTATTCCAGACAGTTGGAGGGGTTCCCTTCTCTTCCCTCTCCACAAAAATGGCCCTTATACTGATCCAAATAACTGTCGCCTTCTGGCGATGTTGGACTCAACAGGAAAGTTATTTGCAAAAATCCTATTAAACCGCTTAAATATCTGGTGCGAAGTTAACGGGATCCTGCATTTCACACAAGCTGGTTTTCGGAGAGGGTTTAGCACCATCGACCATGCTTTCACTCTGGCTTATTTAAGAGAGAAATATTGTATCAGGAAAGGCCAACCTCTATATATTGCCTTTATTGATTTAACAAAGGCTTTTGACAAAGTTAATCGCTCCTCTTTGTGGCTTAAGCTCTATAACATGGGCATGATAAATCATTGTTGAATTTAATAATACAGCTTTAGTCTAACACATGGGCAAGGGTGCGCTTCGGCGTCCAGGGCAAACTTACTGACCCCTTTGCTACACCCTCAGGTTTGAAGCAGGGATGTGTATTGGCCCCTCTTTTATTTGATTTATTTATTAATGATTTACCTGAAGCTCTAAATGCTATCCCTTCTTTTTCTCCTCGCATTAAGGATAGGGCCATTCCCATACTCTCCATTGCCGACGACATGGCCATTTTGGACCTTACTCCCATTGGCCTCCAGCGCAAGTTAAATCCTCTCGCGGAATGCTGTCGGTCAAAACATCTTATGGTAAACATTGCCAAGACCAAAGTCCTGATTATGAGTGGCAGGAAGCCCAAGTCACGTTCTTGGTTTTACAACAATAATAGGCGCGAAACGGTAACTTGCTACTCCTATCTGGGTCTTCTATTTGATTCTGGCAATCCCTGGAAGGAGCAAGCGGCTCGCTTAAGGGCTAAAATTATAACCTTCAAGCACACCTTCAGTAAATTGAAAATGTCGCTTGGGAATCATTCGATTTCACACATAAGGCTCTGCTATCGTTCAATTATAGTCCCAGCGCTGCTCTATGGTTGTGAAATATGGGACAATCAGTTACTTTCCCTGCTAAAATCATTGGAGGGTGCATTTTGGAAGCACATTTTGTGCCTCCCCTCCTCTGTTCCCATTGAAGCCATCCGATGTGACTTGGGCCTCCTTTCTTTGGAAGGTGAGGTTGCCCTGCGAAAGTTTAACTATATAAGAAAACTTTCTACTTCTTCAACATGCTCCTTGGCTGTTGATTGTTACCATGAGGCATCCCTTCACCCAACCTGTCAATTGATCAATTTTACCTCTGTATTGGCCACGACTTCGGCCCAAAATATGACACACTGGGGAAATCTCCTTCTCTCTCCAAGTGTAGCACTACAGAAAGTCTTCATAGTAGTTGACACTGAAATCAACATGAAACATTGTGCTAACAAAAGCTCCTTAGAGCTATTTAACATCCTGAAAACCAAAATGGGTGTTGAGAACTTCTTCAGAATCTCAAATTCAAATGTAGTTTTACAAACTTTTCTAAAGTTGCGTTACGGTGTCCTGCCAGTTAATGTCCACCTGCTTGCACGTCAAAAAATCCCACGAGAGGATCGTCTCTGCTCTTTTTGTTGTAATGCCATTGATGATATCAAACATGTTTTATTTGATTGTCCTAATTCAATAAGTTTAACAAAAAAATGGATTGATTTTTGTACATGTGAGACTTTTATATCTAGTTTGTGCGATATAGATTTTTGTAAAATGGTTAGGATCCGTTGTTTCTTTAAACAGTTATTTCATATGAAGAAAATTCAGTTTTAGGATACTATGTATAATTGAACATTCATGTCAAATTGTAAGATGTTTCTCTTTTTTCATTTGGAATATGTACTAACACTTATCTTATTGCCTAAGTGCAAATAAAGATTATTTTAAAACAAAACAAGTGCTGTTTCTATTATTTTTCAGTTCATTTTATTCAGCAGAAAATTGTGTGACGTGGAGGAAGAACAAGATGGTGGTTTTTCAGATGAGAACAGCTTCCCCTTTTCAAAAGCAATAGAATAGATTGTTTTGAATTATTTCCCCAGAGAGCTAAAAAGTGATAAAACATCACTCTGTTTCAGCTTTTTATTTTAGCAACTACTCTATGTATTTTCACCAAACTACAAGATTATGGCGAGTTAGAACTTCTCTCACTTCTGCAAAAGAAAAGCAGGAAGCAAATAAAGTCAGTAGTTGGGGCCAGGCGTGCAAGCAGAGATTTCACTTTTCCCTTGCACCTTCCCCACCATATACGCATTTGTTTCACCCATGTACTGCAATATTTTACTAGCAAAGGCAACTGTGCTTATGTATTATGTATGGCTGGGGTATAATGTATTGGAGCTGACTTGGGGGTTGCGTAAATTTAAAAGATCCAAAATTTCACAGAAGAAATTCTTCAAAGATCTGCCATGTACAGCAGTAAAAGAAGATCTCCTGGCATAAAATACCAGAATCTAGCATCCCTTCGCCTTTTTGTATTCACAGGTAAAAGGAGTAAACCACAGAATCTATCATGCTGCTAATACCTCTGCTGTAGGGGTCTACAACCTTTTGTGAGCCAAGGTCAACATTAGAATTTTAGAATGTTTAGGGGGCAATATCAAACGTGAAATATGCCCCTCAACTTCCATCAAGAAGTCACAGGCCCATTAAACTCTACGACTGAGGAAAGAACCAACTGTAACTTTCCCTTCAGCAGTAACAGACTTTCATTCTGTGATCAATCAAAAGAAAATTAAAGATGAACAAACATGGTGCACAGCCAGAGATGACCTTTGACCAGGTGGCACCCTAGGCAAAGAATATTTTGGCACATAAAAAAAGGAAAACATTTGTTCACAGTTTTCCCCATTTTTGCTCACACCTTTTTAACCATATATAGTAGAAACAACATTTTTTTTTTGACTGGTGAGTCTGGCCCCTAAGGCTTGACGAGCCCTGAGCACAGCTGTTTTGAAAGCCCCATCGGGTGCTGGGCTGCTGTTTGAGGGTAACATTTAGGTAGTTGAAGATTACCTTTTGTCCATGAGCTACAGGCTGGAGACTCCTGCTCTACCGTCTGGAAGGGGAACTGTGCGAATTAGCAAAAACAAGATGGCGTCTTACCAATCTCTATCCAAGCCAAATGATCGCCGCTGAAAGTATGTTCATGGAACTGTGCAGGACTTGGAAGCTAAGGCTCAGTACCCGAATGGGCAGAATTGTGCCAAAGTGCAGGTCTTATTTGTTTACAAGAAACCCGGTCTTGTGTTGATTCATTTCCAGATTTGTCTATTCAGAATGAGTATATTAATATAGCATTTGAATCAATTTTTCAGGGCACTATCGTGTGATAGTTGCCTTGAAAATGAGTTAAAGAACGAGGTAAAGGAGGGATCTTGAAGTCATTTAATGGGTACCTATCTCATGATAGTGGCCTAAAAAAGCTATTAAACTTATTAGCACATTGTGCTACCAGTGTCTAACAATTTATAAAAGAAAAAGAAACACTGCTTTATAAGTTGCTCCAGCTCCCATCTGCTCATGGAGAATAATTATGAAACCTCTAGTACTGGCAGATAGAGGCTGTACTCCGAGAATTCTCTTTGTTTGGGAGAAAGCCACAGGGTTCCACAATGTGCTAATAGATTTGTAAGCTGTACAGCAAGAAAGCTAACAACTTTTCATTATTCCAGCTCCTTATGCCTCTATGCCCTTTTGTCCAACTTAGCCCATACCTGCAGTTGCCCCTACCTCGCTTATGGGAACTTCTGCTCATGCTTCAGATACTCACACAGTGCATCATGCACCATCCTCGTTATCATCCGACACAACCCCTACTAGGGATGACTCTGCCGTTTTGAGAGTTGCACTGTTAAACACACACTCTCTGGTTGTGCATGCCGCCCTCATTAATGATTACATCGTTGAAAAAAATCTGGACATAATGTGTCTCACAGAGACTTAGCTGCATGCCGCTGCTGCTCATGCAGCACAACTGGCCACTCCTACTGGTTATAAGATCTTAAGAGTCGACAGACAAGAGAGCATTGGTGGTGGTGTAGCTATACTATTTAAGGATAGGTTTATTATTTATCTCTGCAGTCCAATTACTGTGTCAGGTTGCGAATTTGCCCTGTTCAAGCTTATTCTTGACCATAACACCTGTGTTTCTATTCCTCTACTATATCGACCCCCCCCAGCACCGGCCACCTTTGAAGAACAACTCATGGATGCTCTTAATATTATGGATAAAAAATCTGCCCATATTCTTCTTTTGGGCGATTTCAACTTCTGGGCATATGACCAAGACGATCATAGCACTGTCTCTTCAGGACCAGTTGACATCATTGGGTTTTTGCACAATACATGCTGAGAGGAACTCACAGAGAGGGCTACTCCCTGGATTGGGTCCTGACATATAATCTATCGGTGTTTGACACTCATGTCGAGACTAATCCCTGGTCGGACCATATCTCTATCACTTTCAATGTCGCCCTACCTGTGAAGCCTGCTAAGGTCAACTGTAACCCTCATATTAAAGTATCGGCCAGAGATCTTAAAAAGGTTACTCCCTTAGCCTTCTCCCATTTTGTCACCTCTTTGTTAGCAATAACAGAAGAACTTGATGAACCAGAACTTCTGGTTAATCACTTCTTTGCTGCGACAGGCAAAGCAGTTGACACCTTAGCTCCTCTTAAGTTGAAAACTCTTAAGACCAAAACCAGTAAGAACTCTTGGTTCTCTGACAATATTATTGAACAGAGGAAATTTAAGAGGCAGGCAGAACATCACTGGGGGACTTTTCCTTCTAAGGAAACTAGGGATGTCTATAGATTGGCTGATTCTACCTATAAGAAATCCATCATAAAAGCAAAAAAAGACTAATTTAACAAAAGAATCCTGGAAGCAAAATCTGATGCCCGGGAGTTGTTCATAGTGGCCAAGGAGCTGCAGGGGGCTGATCAATAGCTAAGGATGAGACTTGGTGCACAATGATTCAAGCTGCCTTCGTGCAAAAGGTAGCCAGTCATCTGGACACCATTCTTGCCAACATCCAAGCAGACACTACAGGGGCATTAGAGGTTGAGGACCCTGTGTTATCTTTCTCAGGGCCTCCCTTCCGCTTTTAGCAGGTATCACAAGAGGACATTATTGAGACGGTGAACCACATGTTCCCCGCCTTACCTTGTTGGGTGGACATTTGTCCGGCTACAATAATAAAATAAAACATCATGACCCTTGCGCCTTGTATTACCAGAATTGTCAACCTCTGTTTTCAAGACTGTACAGTACCCAAGATACTTAAACGGCATGGGTCTCGGCTCTACTGAAAAAAGCCTGTCTTGATCCTGGCCAGGCTTCTAATTATCGACCCATAACCAGTGTATTATTTCAGCTGAAAATCATGGACAAAGTCACCTATACCCAACTACAGGTGCACCTAGTCCCTCAAGAACTTCTAGGCTGATGGCAGTCAGGCTTCAGGGCCCAGCACGGCACAGAGACCGCACTCACTAATCTAAAAAAACAATCTTATTAAAATTATTGATGGTCGTCAGACAGCCCTGCTGGTGCTCCTGGACCTGTCTGCCGCCTTTGACTTAGTCAACCATGACCTACTTGTTCAAAGGCTGGTCTGGGTGGCTAATTGCTCACAGGAGGCTGCTGCCTAGGTACGGTCTTTTTTAGCTGACCATACCTTCAGGGTTTGCTCTGCGAAGCTCTGAGATCAGGTGTGGTGTTCCTCAAGGCTCTGTTCTTTCTCCCACCCTTTTCAATATTTATATGAAGCCGTTGTTTGACCTTTTGGAGGCCAGAGGAATTTGCAATACAAATTTTGCAGACGACACCCAGATTTATTTTACTCTTTCTGGCATGTACGAAGCGGACCCCGTGAGACTAAATGGAATTATCGACCTGATCCAAAATGGATGACCCACAATTTTATGGCACTGAATAAATCTTAAGACAGAGCTACTGTTAACCTTGTCGGCGGGGTTTTGGTCCTCAGGTAAGGGAGGAAGATTGGCCTGATCGGAAGACATTGGACTACCGCAACACACTTCGATTACGAGGTGAAATAAAAGGTGGCGCGAACCCCAAAAGACCCAGGGGCCACGGAAGAACCTGAAGAGATAAGAAGGAGATAGGTTAGCAAGGTTCAAGGCAACAATCCCTCCTCAGGGTAAAATATATATGTGTAGTAGAGGGGTTATACCCGAGGTTGACCCCAGGAACGTGAAATACCAGGGAAGCGCCAGTAGTAGGAGTACTACTACAAAGGGAGGCAGAACCTCCGGTTAAAGGGGAGCGTAAGAACACCACCAGAGTAGTCACAGACAGGATTCAGGAACAAAGATACCGGGACCCAGACAAGAAACAGTCTGCAAGAGGTTTAGAATAGTCAGAACAAAGCCAGGGTCAAAACCGACCAGATAAGGGAAAAGCCAAATCAGAATCCAAAAACCAGTCAATGTAAACAGTCCAAGATCAAGTAACCGTGCCAGGAGGAACCTAAACCAAACAGGAAGCAATATCAAGTCAAGTGGGGACCAGAGATCAAATACCAGATATCAGGTCAAAGTACCAGGGGTAATCCAAATCAGAGTCCAACAAGAAAAGCCAAGGTCAAAAAGATATACAGGAGCAGACAACCAATCACCAGAAGCACCAGGAACCGACCGGGGTCGATATCCAGACGCCGGTCGGTTCTGAACTGCGTGCTTATGTACTGAGTGTAATTGCTTCCTAGTTCCGTGTTCTCGCGAGAATTCGGGTGAGAGAATCGCCGGTCTCATGAGAGTATGGGAGGCAGAGCTTCAGGAAGTCATAATTTTACTGTTGGCCATCTTGAAATGGTCCGAACGGCCTAATGAGGGATTCGCCTTGAAGCCTGAGGTAAGGAGGAGTGGTAAATAAGTACGGCCGAGGTGACTTAACTTTCCCTGAGGCAGCGGAAGGTGAGTAAAATCGGAATGCGAGTTACATGTGTGGAATGTGGGTTACATGTGTGGAATGCGGGTTACATGCGTGAAGGTCCGAGGACAGCGTAAATGAGTAGGGACTAAGGGGAAGGAATCCGGACTCAGCTAATACTTCAAGATTCGGGACGGCCTAATGGGAACCCTATAGAATGACGGGAGAGAGGATAGTACAGGGAAGGGGCAAGAACCTGTGTGATTGCATGATCCTAGTAAGCTACCTACCGAGCCTAGGATTCGGATGCAGCCAGAAGGCTGACACTACACCCCTCCCCTCCCGGACATGCAGTGAAGAACGGGGAACAGTGAGGCACAGACAGGCCAAAGTGCGGTTAGCTCTCAAGGACGCTCTAGCGGGTAACAGAAGGGACACATGGAAGACCGGGTGTACACAGAGATTAGCCGGCAGCTGTAGGCGAAAAGCCACAGGAGACACTTGTGCCAGAATCTTAAATGGCCCAATGTGACGTGGCTTAAACTTTGAAGGGACTGACAGATGTAAATGTCTTGTAGAGAGCCAGACGAGATCTCCAACTGCAAGAACTGGTGGAGGACGACGATGAATGTCCGCACTCTGTTTCATTTTGGAGCGCGACAATATAAGCATAGCTTGGACAGCCACCTGACGTGCTTGCAAGGATCGAAACCACTCGGCAGCCGGGCTAGTAGAATGGAGAGCAACAACAGCATCAGGAAACATTTTAGGATAAAATCCATGACAAGCATAAAAAGGTGAAGATTGAACTGAGGAGTGATATCTAGCATTAAGCGAATATTCAGTTATGGGCACGTAAGTGGACCACAGGGAGGGACGAGACATGCAAAACAAGCGGAACAATTTCTCAATCTCCTGGTTGGCGCACTCGGTAGCTCCATTTTATTGCTATCACCGTCTTTCATGGTTTTATCCATTTAATTTAATTTTGAATTGATTCTTCAGTTGTTTCAGTTGTTTGTTCATTATAGTTGTCTATTTATGTTCCATCAGCGGACAGATGCCGTTGGCGTGTTCGCTTAATAAAAGCTTTTTTCAATTCAATTCAATTCAATTCAATCTGTTTGTGGGTGATAGGCTGTTGAGAGCCTAGCATCCACACCCAATATTCACAATAGTTCCTTCCAGAAGGAAGCGGCAAATTGAGGTCCACGATCAGAAATTGGCACTTGAGGAAGCCCATATCTACGATAAATATGAGTTATAAATAACTCAGCTAACTTGGCTGCAGAGGGAAGAGAAGCCAGAGGTGTGAGAATCACCATCTTGGAAAAAGCGTCCTTCACCACCCACAAGTGTTTAAAGGTTTTAGACACTGGTAAGTCTGTGACGAAGTCCATAGTGACTAGGGACCAAGGTATATTAGGTACGGGAAGGGGCTGAAGGAGACCAAACGGAGGTTGATTACGGGCTTTAGCTCTAATACATTTATGACAATCCTTAATTAAATTGTCAACATCTTTTGCCATGGAGGACCACCAAAAGTATCTCTGGAGAATACGTAAGGTAACCTGAGGGGATGGGTGAGCAACTGCAGGACTGGAATGAACCCAGTGAACGAGTTCCTCTTGAAGCGGTACTGTGGGAATCCAAAGTCTACCTTGCCGATAGGATAAACCATCGGTGAGGGTAAACGAAGTATTTGCAGGAAAAGGAGTATTAGCAGTAGCCTGACGTACATCTTGAAGAAACGAGGAGACTGGAGTGTGTAGGTTGCTGCAAAGGTTTCTTTTGGGAATACAAGTGGAGGTGGTTCGGATACCTTTTCAAAAGGAAAAGCCTGAGAGAGAGTGTCCGCTCTTTTATTACTTTTGTCTGGTCTAACGGTAATTTTCAGCACAAACCTTGAAAGAAACATAGCCCAGCGAATTTATCTAGGCGTATTGGCCGTCATGGTACTCAAAAACGAGAGATTACGGTGATCCGTATATACCACAACCGGATTAAGAGCCGCCTCAAGATAGTGACGCCACTCTTTTAGGGAGAGAACAATAGCCAGCAACTCTTTATCACCAATGGAGTAGTTACGTTCTGCACTGGTATATTTATGTGAAAAGAAGGCAAGTGGTGCGAGGAAGGCCTGATCGTTTTTTTGTGACAAGATAGCCCCTGTACCAAAATCAGAAGCATCACATTCTACGTAGAATATCTTATCCTGGTCAGGATGCAGTAAAGTAACTTCCTGGACAAAAGCCTGTTTCAGTTTAGTGAAGGCTTCTCTTTGTTCAATGGACCAGTGAAAAGGACGGTTTCGTGACATAAAATCCGTAAGGGGCACGGCCAATAGAGAAAACCTTGGAATAAACTTCCTGTAGTAGTTTATGAACCCCAGAAAGCATTGGAGGGACTTGAGATTGTGAGGTTCAGTCCAATTCTGAATAGCCAACACTTTCCGGGGGTCCATACTAAAGCCAGTGGGTGATTTCACATACCCGAGATATGAAACTTGACGTGCATGAAACTCAAATTTTTCTGCCTTAGCGTAAAGGTGATTTTCGCTGAGTCTATCCAGGACTATTTTAACATGTTCCTTATGTGTCTCTAGGTCAACCGAATAAATCAACAGGTCATCCAGATAAAGTAATAGAAATTGAAACTGGAGGTCTTGAAAGATAGAATCCATAAAGGCTTGGTAGTAGGCCGGGGCATTCATGAGACCAAATGGCATCACCTGGTACTCAAAATGCCCCAGCCTACACTGGAAGGCTGTCTTCCACTCGTGGCCAGGTTTCTATGTGCAGTAAGTTATATGCCCCTCTGAGGTCAAACTTAGTGAACCAATTGTCTCCTTTCAATTGGTCAAATAGAACCGGTATCAAAGGAAGGGGATAACGGTATGGGACCGTAATCGCATTACATTTTCTGTAATCTATGCAGGGCTTAAGGTCGGAAGAATCCTTTTTAGACACAAAGAAAATTGGGGCTCCCAGTGGGGAGCGGGATGGTCGAATAAATTCTTTTACAAGAGCGTCTTGAATGTAATTCACCAATACCTGATCCTCTCTGGGTTTCAGGGAATATACTCTTCCCTTGGGTAATGCCACATCATTCAGAAGATCTATTCGACAGTCGAACTGTCTATGAGGAGGCAGTTGTTCTGCTTCAGTTTTACTAAAAACCTTTTCCCAAGGAAGATATTCTGGAGGAATCATACTACTGTGAAGAGTATTAAGTGTTAGAGACGCTGGAGTCTGGTAATACATGGGAATATCAATACCATTGATCGACATGGAGGGCTTAGCCCAATCAATAATCGGATTCATGGACTGAAACCACTTTAGACCAAGTACCAAATGAACAATTGTGGCATCAATGACATGGAACTTCCACTGGCCTAAAGATAAACCCTGAGCATATAAGGGAAGAATGGTAGTATTCAGGGTGATAAACCTTTGTTTCATTGGAGAACCATCTAATGCTGAGATGGCTACTGGCCGAGCCAACGGAACAGTGGAGATACCAAGCTCTTGGATCAAGCCCAAAGAAATATAAAATCCTGGGGCACCAGAATCCAACATAGCAAAAATTTCCCCAGAGCTTGAAGCAACTATGCCCCCTATAGTGACTCTGATGAAAACATGATTATCTTATGGTGACGGTAAATGAGCTAGGACTTGCGGGATTTCTATTGTTTTACCCGCTCTGACCCTGCGGCAGGGCGGGCTTTGGCATTCCCCTGAGGCCGAATTGGACAAAGTGATATAAAATGAGCTGGAGAGCCGCAGTACAAGCATAGACAGTGCTCTCTCCTTCTTTGCCGCTCCTGTTGGGATAAAGGGCCTTGAACCTCTCCTACCACCATAGGCTCAGAGGTATCTAGGGCTGTATGGGAGGGAACTACAGGTGGAGGAAACCTGGAACGAAACGTGGGTTGTTTGCGCCTGGACAAGAGTCTGTGATCTATCTTCAGAACTAGTCCTATAAAATCCTGTAGTTTTTCAGGTAATGGATATACCTGAAGTAAGGCATCTTTTAGGTCGTCTCGCAAACCCTCTAAGGAATATTGTCACCTGTGTCTCGTCCAGCCACCCTATTTCTGCGGCCAGGGACTGAAACTCGGTGATATAGGCTCTAAGATCCCTATTACCTTGTTTGATCTTTAGGAATTCCTTGCATTTCGTGGATTGATGGTATGTGACGTCAAATACCATGGTGAATTCCTTAATGAAGAGGTCATAGTTGTTTAGTAGAGGGTCTTGGCGCTCTATATACGGGGTAGCCCACCTAAGAGCATTACCATCAAGCAGTAGGAGAACTTGGGTAACCTTTTGCGAGTCAGAGCTATAGGACTGGGGTCATTGTTTGCTTGAGTGGGCTGTAGTGTCTGCTTCAAAGAGGGCCTGGAAAGAGGGATGCCAGAGCCAATGAAATAAATACCTTGGCATGGCATCACAATCACTTGCTCATAACATGCTGGAGTCATTAATAGAGGAAGTGGCATAGTACTTCTAATACCATGAACACTGATCTATTCAGATGATACCATAGGCCTCCCACTGTACAGTATGACCTATTGTGAATATATCATAAATCACAAGTGTCATATATGGGAAATATTAAATGGTAGGATGTGCTGTATGGGATATTATAGCCCGAGAGAGGTCAATCTTCCCAACAACAATGATTTAACCTGAAGCTGCAGGCCGAGGGTTATATTGTTGTTTGTGGGAATATTTACCTCTTGAGGGGCTTATTAATATCCCATGTATCACAACCAAACATTTTATATTTCCTTTATGAAACCCTACAACTTCCATTGTATGTTGAGTATTGTATGTAATGCATGAAGTGAAATGTGCATTGCTTTGTATTGCCAGATTGCATTTCCTCTTTATTATCCATTGCTTTGTATTGCCAGATTGCATTTATTCTTTATTATCCATTCCTTTCTATTGGCTGATTCATGTTTTTAGAGCCCTCCTTGACAGCTGATTGGATGTGAGAGATGTCAATCAAAAAAATGTACCATGGTCCGTGGTACATTGCATTTTTTAACACACCATGTGACCATGTTTAAAACAATCAGAAACCTCAATTTCAGATACTGTAGGGAATGCTTTAGGCCATTTTATGCTAATTAGGGTTGTGTTAATTAACATATGGCAGTAACACTGAGTATTCCTTTTACAATTTATATACAGAACAATCAGAAACCTCAATTTCAGATACTGTAGGTGTTTCATAAAATAAAATACAGAGATAAAAGGGCAATAATAGAAGAACACATCAGGAAATTATAGGAAAGTAATCAGAATTTATTTATATAGATGATAAATGTGGCCTTTATGGCCCTACTACAAAATACTATACACATATCAGACAGCGATGCACCTAAAGACTCAGGAAAGTCTAGTCCTGCCTCTGAGAGGAGGAGGATCCTTCCACAACCCAGGAGGTGCAGGGTTTACTTTTGAGGCTGACCCAAAGCTACTACAAACACAAGCAGTAACACACATAGAGGCTTGCCTAGAGCCCTGGAGCCGAGGATGAGAGATAGGGTAATGCAAAAGAAGAATTTCAAAAAGTACAGCTGATTTCCTGCAAAGAGGTGAGGCAGACCGCTTTCCAAGGAGGGGAATGTGTAGGTGAAGGGGAATGACCCTCACCAGTCAGCACTCCTTATTTGGCCATTTACAGTGCTTTAATCCCTCTAGTGCAGCTGAGGAACAGGTATCGTGTCAATATGATTTAATATTGACATAAAACATGTCAATGGCGTGCAGCTGGTGCTGTATGGAACTGAAAATGTCAAAATAACAAGTAGTGACTGGTGAGGAGTATGCCCTCACCAGTCACCACTTGTTATTTAGGCAGTTCAAGTGCTTTAACGCACCCGTTGCTGAGTTTTGCCTCAGATGGGGCTCCACTTTGTAGCGGGTGTGATAAGGCACTGAAAATGTTGAATTAACAAGTGGTGACTGATGAGGGTTTCACTCTCATCAGTCATCACTCGTTATTCAGACATGCTTTAATGCACCTGCTGCAAAGTTGTGCCCCAGTCAGGGCTCCACTCTGCAGCGTGTGCGTTAAAGCACTGAAAATGCAGAAATATGGCCATTTACAGTGCTTTAATGCACTCTGTAGTGGGTGTGCATGTTTTTTTAAACAAACAACAAATTACATTTCTGTATAAGTTTTGAATGTGAATGCAAAGAGCTATAGAAGTGAGAGCCGAGACTGTGCTCTTGAAGTGTTCACCTTCACAAGTAGCTCCTATGGCAGGGGCAGAGCAGGGCAAGACCCAGGCAGCTTGCAAGTCGGTGACAGGCAGGGAGCAGAGGCACAACCCACGTGGCTTTCCCAGATTCTGAGAGATTTGGCTTGAAAAGGGGTCAGACATTTCCATAATTTTCCATTGTTCTGTGGCCAGGGATTGGCCACAGAAGGCTGGCGGAGGTGGAAAGGAGGCTGCTTCAGTGAACATTGAGCTGGATGGAACGTTCTGCTCAACAAACGTAACAAAATGTACCATTGTACTCTTCTGCTGGGTCTGGAGTGGAAAAACTCTTGGTCTGCCCACTGCAGCTGTGGTGCTCGTGCTAAGCGTTTTTCACTCCTAACCCAGCAGAAGGGCTCAAGGATACATTTCGTTATATGTATCTCATCTGCTGGGCCAGGGGCGAAAAAACACTTGGCTCCAGCACCGCAGCTGCAGGCCGGATTCGACAAGCAATATGGGTAGTTAGGATGTTTGGTCTCAATTGTTTGGGGATTTGGCGAGCTGGGCTGTTTTTTTTGTGGCAAATGGGCCGATTTCTTTCGCAAAGTGTGCTGGCTTTTTTTCTTGCCATCATAATCTCCTTATCCTTTTGTGGGCTGATGTTTTTGGGATGGGGTGGTTGTCCTTGCACCGCCATACGGTGTTGGGGTGTTGGGTTGGTTTTTGCCTTGGTATGGCTGGTTCCATCCCAATTGAGGTACTTGATAGATTTTCTGGGGACTTAGATGTAGCCTTCATCTTGGCCTTCACGAAGATGTAGCCTTTGGCCTTTCGCGAAGATGTAGCCTTTAGCCTTCGCTAAGGGCAATCAAAGGGCAGTTGAGGCAGACAATGCTGCACTGCCTCCTCCGTGACTGCTGAAGTGGACAGAGACAGCGGACTATGACGCCAGCAAGCCCAAAGGATAGAACGCCGGGCAGCAGTGTTGTAGCCGGCTCAATCCACGCTAAGCACCCGGCTACTCAAGCGCTTACACTTCCCAGCATGCTTTCATCCTTTGGTAGTCCTAATTCTATTGCCCGCTGCACAGTGCTTGTGTGGAAATACTCAGCCCTAGTGCGAAGCACGCACGAAGGGCGATCACAGAGACAACGGACTATGATGCCAGCTAGCCCCAAGGATAGAACACTGGGCTGCAGTGTCGTAGCCGGCTCAATCCATGCTAAGCACCCAGCTGCTCAAGGTACTTGCTGGCTGTAGGAAACTCTGGCTATGGATATCTAATTACCCCTACGGAATAATTAGACTTTCACTCGTGTAACGAGTAAACTTTATACCTGGACTGTGTTTTTAAATTCCATTCCTGACTTTCCTTTTTGTTTTTCCCTTTAGCGTCTGCACTTCCCAGCATACTTTCTACTTTCATCCTTTGGTAGTCCCAATTCTATTTGCCGCTGCCCAGTGCTTGTGTGGAAATACTCAGGCCTAGCGTTAAGCGGGAGAACAGCGATCAAAGGGCAATTGAGGCAGGCAGCGCTGCTGCACTGCCTCCTCCATGACTGCTGAAGCGGACAGAGACAACGGACTACAACGCCAGCGAGCCCCAAGGGTAGAATGCTGGGCTGCAGCGTCGTAGCCGCTCAATCCACGCTAAGCACCTGGCTGCTCAAGGTTCTTGCTGGCTGTAGGAAACTCTGGCTATGGATACAGTCGTGTTCTCAGCAAATTCCTAAACCACTCATGATCTCATACGATGGCCATTAGTGATCGATTATGCATGTTGTGCGCCCTCTTACCACAACGCGTTCCTCCTATCACGTGTCCGTCCACTTAAAGTGTAGTATGTGCTTTCTCCCACCAGAGGGCACTTTGAGAGCGACGGTGTGGCACATGCGCTAGCTCATACAGTACTTGCAGAGGGGTACTTCCAGTCCACGCACAGCGAGCCGATATATGTTATCATGGCACCGGCCTCGGTTGCACGAAGCCACACAGACACGGTACACGAGCAGCTCCGTTCTCGGTAGTAGGTAAGTCGTTACGCTGCAACTCTGTGCACTGGTTTAATGTTTTATGTTGTAGCTCCAGCCGCACTGGGCAGGAGATTGTTTTTAACGTCGCATCATTAGCTTTGACTGGGGAAGCTGTTTCAATGTAGAATACGCTATTTCGACGCCGTAGTGTGGCAACCACTATTGGTTTCATTTGCCTCCAGTTGTTACTTAAAAACCTTAATTGGCGGTTTTCATTAAGTGGCTTTGTCTTTTGTTTTTTGTTTTTGTGTAGGCTAGATTGTGAACTATTTCATTGGTAAGTAAGCATGAGCCCCTGAACACCACTTCATCAGTACATGTGTTCACCAACTCGGTCACTCACTGACACATACGCACCTTTGCATATCTCAACAGAATTGTTTTCCGTCCCAAATTGATATGGTTCGGACCAAATCTTCTTCAAGCATATACAGCTTTATTCTAATTGACAGGTAAGTCAGCATGAGGTGCATGATTCTACACATCAGTTGTACACCTTGCACTCGTTCACTGACACACGTATTGTTTCCCATAGATTTCTTCCTGGCAATTATCCAGTTGTCCCAGTTGCATCGCGTGATCCTGGGTTTTAGTGTCATTGGGTAAGTTGCATGCCCGGTATTACATGCATCAGTAGTACCTCACACCATG
>JBCATW010000026.1:0-16930 GCA_038406705.1 Eurycea bislineata
AGCATGTCAAAAATGGGTTTTCCTATGGATGAGCAACTTAACTTAACTCTCTGTCGGCGACCGCCGACAGAGAATAAGGTAAGAATAATGCCATTGGAGCTCATTTAGCAATAGCGCTTTTTTTACCGGAGCTCTTTTTGTCAATTACAGTGCTCCTATGCACACTGATTTTTGCACTTTACAATAGCTAGCAAGTATACAACTGGCGCTGTTTTTACTGCGCTGTTTTTACCAGAGCTCTTTTCACATGGAACCTGGTAATTTGCCCAAAACACCCTCCCATGCAAGCAATTCAATCCCTGTGTCTCATAACAGAAATCTATGCCAACCTAACCACTGGCGTAACGCAAAACGCCAGGGCCCCCCTGCAGGGGCCCCAATACCCCTGCAGCGCTAGCCGGTGGGGGGGCCCCACCATTGTTGAGAATTGCCTAGGGGCTGTGGGGCCCCCCCACAATGCGGGGTCTGCGGGGGTGTACTTTACGCCCCTGAACCTAACAGTCACCCATATAAAATTGCTGAGGATACACGCCACAGCTCTATCACCATCAATGTCCCGGGGCACGAACACATAGAACTATAACAGACAGCACAAGGACTATGAGGCTGCAGATCTCCATAAAATGAAGCATGCACTTCCTTCTGACCAGCACAGGAGTTGCTGGGGGATGGGAGCTAGAGGGTTTAAAGCATGGAGTGTCCTGGCAATGCTCCCCCACCCCGCTCCCCATCAAAAGAATAGAAATTGCACTCTGCACTGCTGCAAACTTAGCAAAAAGGAAATGGGATCAATAAAAGTGCTTGCAAATGTTAATTTATTCCTGGCAGACTGGGCTGTAGTCCGGGGTCTTTTGGAAACTTAGAAACTCCCCTGCATTGCAGCCTGTACCTCATAGCGTAACCAGCATGAAAGGTAAAGGGGTCTAATCTCGGCTATCACTACTTTTAGCTCTTTGCTTTCTCCTTCAAAACTTAAACAGAACTGTAATTTTTTATTCGTTTTTTAAATAAATGCGTATTTTTTCACAGTAATAAGTAGAGCATTACCTCGACTTTCACAGATGAAATTCGGACACAAAAATGCAGTACTGTATTATGCTATACTTTTGGAATAGTAACATATAAAATATCACATTGACAATAAAACTATACAAAAAGACATTATCACGGAATATAATAAAAATAAAGTATAGGCCTTTTTTAATGCTCTTTTCAGAACACATGTGTAGGTCTTGTGTTCACTGGGATGACAGGTCCCTCCAAACCCCCACCCCCTCCCCATTCAGTCAAAATGCACTGACCATCCCCACTCTGCATAAATAGTCCTGCTTTGTCCCCCACATGTATTACCCAATTACTCGCTCCTGCACATCAGACCAGGGAGGCGTGGCCCCCGGTTAACCTCCCAAGCCCCTTTGACCATTCACACTTCCATATTGGCGTACAGTGGCCCTGCCCAGTTTACACCAATGTCCAATTCCTTTCCATGCCTCAATATCAGCCTAACATGGAAGCACCTCTTTCCCACAGAGCCACAGAAATCCTTCTGAACTTACCTTGGCCAGCAAATTCTTAACACACTTTCTAACCGCTACCATCACTTGCCTTAAAATCTGCATGGCATCACTAGACACCCCTCATACACCCAACCCCCATTCACTTGCTATGGCCTCAATTTCTTCATCATTTCTCTCGCCATTACCAACAGCAGTCTCACCAGCAACCTCATCTCTTGCACACAACATTGTCCACCCAGTATATAATGTCCCAGGTAACATCAGCTTGGTGCAACCAGGTATCCCATTGAGGGACAATGGCTTCCTCACTTCACCCCATCCTCACACATCCTTCTCAGTAGCCACCAAGGTACTCCGCATCTGACAAGGGACTTTAAATTATACCTTACATGGTACCATGCTTCTGACAAGGGAACTGGAAGTGCTCGGTACCGTTGCCACTCTAACTCCCACAGGAGCCAGCAGGGTGCTTCACATCTGGCAGGGTACTTTGTGTTGTTCCTCAATGGATTGGTGTCATTACAACACTGCAATCCATTTTTTCGGCCGAGCTGTGCTCTGACCCACTCGTATCCGACTTATACTGTGTTCCGCACTGCCAGCAAATTAACTGCATCCTTACTTCAAACTAATCATGGCAAGTGTGCGAGAACATATAGAACCACTATAAATATCCGGTACTAAGTGTACAAATATGTGGGGTATAAGGGGGAACTCTCAGTAGTACCTAATTAATTATTAAATATCCTCTTAATTACTTAATTAAATAAAATGTATCATACACCCCCTTAAGTTAGAAAGTAAATTGCTCTCCACTTAATCCCCTGGATACTGTCTTGCCCTGTGCAGCTACCTTCTAAATCCTTGGTACGAGTTTAATCTTCAAGATTATATGTCTGCAAGGACCATAATAAAGTAATATTTCATAGGACACCATTCAAAATATTGTGATAACAAAGTAAGTATGGCAATTATATTAACTAAAATAACTTAGGCAGTGTGGTTTAAAAACCTTTTATTTTAGAAAAATATAAATTAAATATTTTACAATTATTCAAGAAAACTTTTCAAAACTTCACAAACTTTTCCCATAGGCTTTCATATCGGTAGTTTACATTGCAGTAGGAAAAACCTTAATTAGCAAACGTTACAGGTAAGTAAATATTTTTCACTTTCAAGTCAATTTTTATACATAAAGTAAAAGTGATTTCACCTTAATATCTTATTTAATTTCCAAGTTATACAGTTTTTAATTGTTTGCAATTACTGTATATAATGCCTTTCAATAAAGTTTAATTGTCCTTTTTCGACTATCCACTGCTGCGTACATGCCTTGCATAACCGGGCATGTGCACTTGAGTGAAATTCATACTTAGTCTCAGAACGGGCTTCCGCTCCGTACCTAATGGACCCACATCGCTTTGTTCCAGGATTTTCTGGATTTTAGGAGTATTTCACTATTTCCTGAGGTTCTGTCCTGTCCTCATCATGGGATGAGGACAGGCAAGGCGATCCGATCCTTTCCAAGATGTGCCCCAGTCCAGCGGCTGCTAACCCAGTCATAAATACATACTCGTGCAGAAAAATCTTCATTTGAAGACAAACGGCCTTCATAGGCCCTGGACATTTATTTTATACCTGAATAATTCTCCCTTCGTCTTAATTCGCTCGCCTTTGT
This sequence comes from Eurycea bislineata, assembly GCA_038406705.1. Taxonomy (NCBI): domain Eukaryota; kingdom Metazoa; phylum Chordata; class Amphibia; order Caudata; family Plethodontidae; genus Eurycea; species Eurycea bislineata. The sequence goes on from JBCATW010000026.1 coordinate 3,196, forward strand.
AAAAGTACAGAGTTCCAGTTTGTGATTAAAGATGATCTTTGTTGTGTGAATCCTGGCGTTTCTATTGCTTCTGCACCTGCTTTTTGTGAGAGCCTTGGCAAGCTTGCGCGTAACTAACCCAACACCAACTGTATGAGATTTCGAACAGGGTGCCTAAGCTTGGCAAGCAACGTCATTGGCTCGCCACAGCTAAAGGTCGCGCTGCCATTGGTCAATGGAGTGCTTTTCAAAATGCCTGCGCAATAGCTACTGTACATGGCCACTTCATGTGCCCGCCCATTGCTGAGCATGCAGCACCTCCAGCCCACCAGTAGTAGCGCGGCTTTCCACTGCAGTGTGTGTGACGTGCAGAGCCTGTAAACACAGAGTGCTGCTAGAACGCGGAGGTGTACCAACACAGTCAGCATGGTGTCACAGGCTCACAGCTAATCCGTCCTCAGTAGCAGCCAATCAGAGTCAGGCGCACGCCATGCACGAGTGAATTAATTTATATGTTTTTGTTATTCAATGGTAACAAAATGGGGAAAATAAACAGGTGCCAACCGGGCGAGCACACTAGCAACTCGCGTTGGTCCAGGTCTAAATCTCGGTGCCAATGGCACCGGACTCCCACTAACCTCGACCCTGAGCATTAGTCACATGACTCATATCACTTTGTTGATTTTTCACTTCATTCTGTTTTTTGCCCAAAATATCAACATTGAACCACATGTCAGAATTTTTATTTCTCTTACCTAGTCATTGTTCTGAATTACTAGCAGGCTGGTTTTGATTTTGGCTCTGAGCATTTTCTTGCACAAGAGAATTTTGGTAATCTTTCATATTTGTTTATAAATCCTGGTAAAGTATCTCTAACGCTTCAATCCTTTGAGCAAATCTGGGGCGATAATAATTATTACATCGCTGAAAGGCTTGTTGATTATTATTATTGCCCCTCTGCAGATTATAATTATAGAACCTGGACCTATAATTTGGGTTCTGTTGTCCGTAAGTATTTTGATTGTTGTACCGTTGACCGCGTCCACTGCCTTGATAACCACCTCTATTATTCCGAAAATAATTCTGAAACCCTCATTGAGGAGAATAATTCGAAAATCCAGGCTGAAAGTTATTCATTGGCGAATAATTACCGGTCACTGGTGAAATAACAGTGGCTGCGTTTGGGTCATACACTGGGAGACTCGTGCCAGGAGGAGGAGCATTTGCCATTGTCATAAAAGGGGGAGCTGAAAAAGGAGGAGGTGTGGCTATTGAACCCATGACTGGAGAAGGGGGAGGAGCCACATTACCAGTATTCAGTACCGACGCTTGCTGCTCGCTTTTTCCGTCCTGGGCACGCCCTCCTTGGCCTTCTCCCCACCTTTGTTATGCCTATTCTCCTTTGGATTGGCCGTCGTTTTCCCAAAAGAAGTTCCTTGTTAGCAGGCTCCAAAACAAGCATTTCCTGCACTACGTTACATGACTTGGCATTCTTACCGCCGGAGTTTTTCGCTTTATCTTGGGGCTCTTTGCGGCAAAGATTATATACCTGTTTTGCACGTGACAAAATTTACTGACCTAGTAGAATTAAAATCATGGCACAAGGAAAGTTTAATATTTTGTGGTAACCCGTGAAAGAAAGCAGAATTAAATTGTTTAGATTCTACGTCATAGTCCGCATCTCCCTGTGCAAAGGCATTTTTAAGATTCTAGAGGTAATCTCTAAGGTGTTCGCCTTCACCACACGTGAGGTATACCGCATGCCTCAATGCATCATGGTCATTACGGTACGGGGAGAAGTGGTTAATGACCTCATTGCGAAAATCTGACCATGTGGCATACTCCTCTGGGTTAATTTTTTGAAAAAACTGCTGGGAATCTGCAGCAAAAGTCCATGAGAGATATTTCATATAATCCCTTCCTTTGTAAAAGTCTAAACTTTTCATCAAATGTACGTAAGTGTTCAAGTGATCGGTAATGGGTATTTTTCCATTCTTACTAAAAATAGGAATTACACTTCGAATATTAGCCACATTTTTATTAAGTTTATGTTTTTGTTTGTAATGTTTACTTTTGTGGCAATGCCCCTTTTCAGAGTCATCTGATGTGCTATCACCACTGACAATGGAACTGGTATCAGAATCTGAACTTGGTGTATCTTTATGAGTCTCTTTTCTTTTTTTTTTATGACACAATTGAGCTACGGATGGCACAACAGGAGGTGTATACACCGGAATGGGAACCGAAGGTGACATAGCGGGTGCGTTTGCAGTACTGTAGGGAGGAGCCGACACAACACTCATGCTGGGCAAAGGGTGGTTTACACATACGCTCACGAGAGATGACGAGGGCACCAGCACACGGGTACTAACAACAGAACTTCTGGGATGTTCACGCCCACTACTACTGGAAAAGACCACACCTACACCAGCATTATTATTCAAATTCAAGGCGGCTTCTGGATTAAATATAAAGCCCGGGTTGTCGGTGGCACTGGGTACGTGAAAATTAACAGAAGGTTGGGCAACATTCCAAGCTTCATGCACAGTACTAACAAAACCTTCACCCTGCAACTCATCAGTATACTCCATAGCACGTGATGCATATAAGCTCTGGCCCTGTAACATACGTACTTCTTTATTTTTATCCTTCACTTTTTCTTGTAATTTAGCTAAGGCATCCTGACTCACAGAAATTTCATTGCTCATTTTCCCAATTAATGCATCTTTCTCTCCCAATAAATCACTCAAGCGTGCACACTCTTGCACTTGGCGAATTTCAGCAAATTTCCTTAATTTGTTCAATCAATTCAAACCTATCAGAGCTCAAATGAGAATTTTCATTGGTTAAACGAGCAACAACAATATCCTTATGCACTAAACGTGTTTTCAAAATGTCAATTTCCCCAGACACACTCTCAGCATCATAACCTTCATCAACACCTTTCTCACGTGCCTCCTGAAGTTTTCTTTCAAATTCTTTAAATTTAATATTTATGGCATCCCTTTTCATGTTTTCCTCATGATTTCTTTTCTGCATAGCCGTCATTTCAAGTGCAATTGTTTGTTCATTTTTACGTAAATCAGAAATAATTTTTGCATTATGTTCAACCATTGCTTTAGCATCTTTCAATTGCTTATTTAAGTCATTTATGATGTCATCATTGGAGGTAATTACGTCATTAGAGGTATCATTGGGCTCAGTTACAGGCACTACAATTGGAACTTCCTTGCTTAAGTCCTGTAATCTCACAATCTCGGCTTCTGAGTCCTCAATGCAAACCTATTTGCTTTTTGCATCCATAATAGCATTATCATTAGCAATTTTTAAATCAGATATTTTTTGTATAGATTGCATTAAATCGTCGTGTGCCATCGCAGCATCTTCTCTCAATTTATTAAAAACATGCCAAAGAACACAAGTAAAAGTAGCAATAGATTGTATTTTCTCTTTCTTTTCATGTGCAATTTGTAAGGCATACATAATGCGGACCAAACTTCCCTGTGAATGCATAAGGTCATTGTACTCACTTAAACTACGCACAATACTTTCATTCCACTCATCTTTAGTTACCGATTTTGTTCCTGAATGCGCATACAACTCATTACCAGTGTTTTCAATTAACTGATCAATAGTAAAGCTCACCAAGCCAGTAGGTGGAGACGTCGCCATTTTAGCAAAAGAAAATACAACCAATGATGTCACAAATACGTCACTGAAATCCAGGTGTCCCCTCCAAATGTCGTAACAACAATTACAATCGATAACGTATAGTGTGGGGATACAAAACACTGTTACCTAACGCGACTGCATAGGAAAACCCAGCCAAATCAGTACGGGACTTGCGAGACAAGATTATACTTTTCTGTGCATATAGTAAATGAACAACACTCGTAAACTGGTCTTGCGTGTATACACAATAAAGAAACCTCTGGAAAAGTTAGTAATTTTATTCTCCTTAGTGGTTTGACGATTCGTAAATGAGAAGAAGAAAAATATTATGCCTTATACATATTAGATAGCCTCTGGGTGCCAATATGATGATGATGACTAACACTAAGCCAGCTAAGAAAATAGTATGACGCTACTCGCCTTTGGGAATACAGATGCTCATTTAGAGAATGTGGCTACTCTATAGACAAAAATCAGTAATAACAGTAGGATTCTTGTACTGGAAAGGAATGGGGTTAGAGAGAGAACATCCTCATGTAAAGTGTCTCACCAAAGGATTCCTCTTGCTAACACACGCGCAGGACTTTTGGTGACCCGGACTACAGGGACCAGAATGCCTCAGGGCTTCGGGACCTGCACCGTCAGTGGGAGACAGGAACCCTCATGGTCTGGTCAGTCAGTCTGGCAGTCAGGACCCCTTTCTGGGCTGGTTCTGTGGTAGTAGAGAGTTGCACTATGGGAAAGAGCACCGGCAAGGATGTGGGCTCGGTCACGGCAGCGCCGCGGGGCAGCACTCAGGAGAATGAGCCGGGAGGAGGAGCCCTTCTCTCTGTCTTTGGCAGCAGTAAGTTTCTGTTAAGGAAATCTTTCTTCATTTTCCTCAGACAGTAAGCTGAGCTATGGGACTCAGTCTGTCTTCTTGTAGCAAGCAGGTAGGCAAAAGGGATGAAGAGAGCCCTGAGAGAGAGCGGGGCAAGAGTATAAAAAGACCCAGCGCTCCTCACAAAAATGTATAAAAAATATGCAGCGGGATGTACACAAAATGTATAGATAATGAATACATAACTCGGCACACGTCCCAGGACATTTGTTGCATTTTGGGGGAACAATGTAAGATAAAGAAGAAACCAGGGTTTCCGATACTGCAGGGCTTTGGTAAATCAGAAGGAGAGGCGGATGCACATCTGCAACATGTGTATCACGAAGCACAATAGCTTTTTGGAGTGCCACTGGAAATTTCCACGGGCAGTGTAAAGAACATAGCTAGGTTGCCAAAACTTGTTTCTGCAGAGTTAGCATTATTAGAGGGAGCCATTTTCTTTCTGTACACGTCACAGCAGAGCCCAGTGATGCCTTGCCATACAGGCTTGAAACACCAGCCTTTGGCTCATGTTAGTATATTGCTTCAGTTAGGCAAGCTGCGAGGCACAAATGTCCCGACATAACAAATTTCACAAAAATTTCTTTTGCTATTGCAGGTGTCCTTGAAAGAAATGATAACTTCTTCAACAAAGAATAAACCCTTCCCATGACACAAAAATCACAGAGCGGTAGAAATATATTATTTTTCTGATACTGCATTTATATATCAATTATAATAGTCCATCATATATATTTTAAGGACGCACACTCTAGTGCAAGACCACACCAAGTGCAAACCGTATGCCCAAAAATGTGAAAAGAAAATCACATAGCTGTATAATTGTGAAAAAGCGTCCACAATGTGCAAAAGCAAAGTGTCGTCTGTGAAAAACATATAGTAAAAGACATGAGAATATTACCTAGAAGTCAGAAAATATATCAATATAAATTTCCAGAAAAAGGCGAACACAGAATCCAAATTTCACTCGTATTGGATAGGGACTGGTGACTGAGAACATCTACCGATACTGTTGGATATAAACATGTAATTAATGCTATAAAAAATGATGAAATGTAGATGAAACATGCAGGCTACATACACGTACCAGTAATAACCAGTAGTTGAACTAGTAGTCGGTTAAGGCAAGGAGATTGAAGACCTGAGAACAAGATAAAAGTAGAAGTAGATCTTCAAAATTACCAGATAAATCTTGAACCCTAATCGAAAAGGTAAATATGCAAAATAATTAACACCCATTTTGTTTTGCATATTTACCTTTTCAATTAGGGTTATTGAAGATCTACTTCTACTTTTATCTCGTTCAGAGGTGTTCAGTCTCCTTGCCCTATCTGACTACTAGGTCAACTACTGGTTATTACTGGTACATGTATGTAGATCTTCAAAATTACCAGATAAATCTCGTACCCTAATCGAAAAGGTAAATATGCAAAATAATTAACACCCATTTTATTTTGTATATTTAACCAGTATTTGAACTAGTAATCGGTTAAGGCAAGGAGATTGAACACCTCTGAACAAGATAAAAGTAGAAGTAGATCTTCAAAATTACCAGATAAATCTCGAACCCTAATCAAAAAGGTAAATATGCAAAATAATTAACACCTATTTTGTTTTGCATATTTACCTTTTCGATTAGGGTTATCAAAGATCTACTTCTACTTTTATCTCGTTCAGAGGTGTTTAATCTCCTTGCCTTATCCGACTACTAGGTCAACTACTGGTTATTACTGGTACGTGTATGTAGCCAGCATGTTTCATCTACATTTCATCGTTGTTTTCATGGCATTAATTACATGTTTATATCCAACAGTATTGGTAGATGTTCTCAGCCACCAGTCCCTATCCAATACGAGTAAAATTTGGATTCTGTGTTTGCCTTTTTCTGGAAATTGATATTGATATTTTTCAGACTTCTAGGTAATATTCTCATGTCTTTTACTATATGTTTTTCACAGACGGCACTTTGCTTTTGTACATTGGTGGATGCTTTTTCACAATTTTTCAGCATATGGTTTGCACTTGGTGTGTGCTTGCACTACAGTGGTGTTTTCCTTAATATATACGCGATGGACTATTATAATTGATATATACATGCGGTATCAGAAAAAGAATATATTTCTACCGCTCTGTGATTTTTGAGTCATGGGAAGGGTTTATTCCTCCGTGTTGAATAATTTATCATTTCTTTCAAGGACACCAGCAATAACAAAAGACATTTTTGTGAAATTTGTTATGACATTGTGTTTTTCAGTGGTTCTTCCAACATACCCGCATATCTTACGTCTGCCCCTGACGAATTCTGGCAAAAGGAAAGAAGACAGATGAAACACGACGTGTTGGGCTATGTTACTAGAGTGCCATCACACTCTTACCAATTCTTTTGTATATAATTTTACTGAACGTATTGTATTTAGTCATGTGTTGTAAAAAGTAGTTTGTATGTTCTCCACAGACTTATGTGAAAATGTTGGTCTGGATTTATGTATGATGTGGTATGTGTTCAACAATTGATTTTGTCTCTTGTATGTAAATAAAAATTGTAGCATTTATTTTTCAAAATTTCAAGTTATGTGCATTTGTTGTCATATTGATTCTGGTGTCTTTGATTTACCCAGCCAGCTACAAGTGTTTTCAGGCCTCTAGTTATAAGACAGCTATCCTTGAAGCTAAGAAAGTGGCTCTCAATGATAGAATTCATAATGTTAAATGTAGTGCTAGGGAGCTGTTCATGATCACCAAAGAATTGGAGGGCAAAAACATTGCAGCTGAAAACATTCTCAGAGATAATAATTGGTGTCAGAGTATTTAAGCTGCCTTGATGGGCAAAATGTTGGCCCACCGTCAGAGCATTATGGCTAAGCAATCCTTGATCGCCCCTGATGCCCAGATGCCACCCTTGCCTCACCCAATCGTCTTGTTCCCGGAGCATGAGCTTTTATCCCATTTTGCATTTAGCCCGGTTTCTGAGCAGGAGGTTATTTTCATAGTTAAGTCCATGAAGCCCACATCCTGCAAATGGGATATATGTCCAGCCTCAGTTATCAGCCTCACTAAAATTGTAAATTCATCCTTTGCCTCTTCCTGTGTCCCCTCGCAGCTTAAATCAGCCTGGGTTACCCTGCCTCTTAAAAAGGACTCCCTTGACCCAGCCGTAACCGGCAATTACCGACCCATTATGAACGTGCCTTTTCTCCTCCAAATTTTGGATTGTATTGTGCACCTGCAGGTCCAAAATTTCCTTGAAACTCACGGGCTCTTTAGCTCTCTTCAGTCTGGGTTCCGAGCTAAGCAGGGAACGGAGACAGCACTGATTAAACTCAAATCCAATATTTTGAGTATTGTGGAGGGCAGACATCTGGCCCTTGTTATGTTTTGGACCTCTCTGCGGCCTTTGACTTGGTTGATCATTCGTTCTTGGCGTCTCGGCTTCGGGTTTGTGCTCATTTTTCCCCCTTTGGTGGCCAGTTGGTTGATTTCTTTCTCAACGAGCACCAGGCCAGAGTATTCCCAGAGCATCACATGGCCTCCCCGGTAATTATTGATTGCTGGGTGCCGCAGGGCTCTTGCCTCTCCCCCACTTTTTATAATGTATGTACTTGACCCCTCTTTGACACCCTCGTTTGTCTGGGTGTCAGTAAAACTAACTATGCAGATGACACTCGGATCGTCCTGGAGCTCTCTGGTGATCACGCACATGATAACGCTAATATTAACAAAATCTATTACGTTATTCAGCAATGGATGCTCACAAATATGTTGGCCCAGATTGGTAGCAAGACTGAATTGCTTATCATTGCCTCCGCACCTAGGCTTAAAAAACTTGGCTTGCTCTGACAACAATTCTGTATTGCTGGCAGCTCTATTTTGGTGGTCTTTTTTGCTTAAGACGCTGGGCGTATACTTCGATGCAAACCTTTATATGCAGGCACTTGAAATCTAGTTGTGATTATATCTGCAAACATCTGAGGCAGATTCATCCATATCTCTCAGAGGAGAATATGGCTCATCTAGGTAGAGCAGTTGTGCTCTCCCGTCTTGACTATTGCAATGGCCTTCTTGCTGATACTTCCAAAAGTAATCTGCAGGATCTACAGGTCATGCAGAACATGGCTGTTTGAGCCATCAACCCCATGGATGACATGAACACATCACCCCCTTTCGCAGGGCTCTGCATTTGCTTCCAGTCAAGTACTGGATTAGTTATGAAATTGTATCCATTAGTACATAAGTGTAGATCTGGGAATGCCCCCGCTCTAACTTTTCCATCAATTGAACCCGGTGGTAGTCAGTATGTCACTTCGCAGTGCTGCCGAACATAAATTTGCGCAGCCTAGTTTTAAGCTAAAAACCTTTGGAGCTTCCTCGTTTGATGTGGCTGCCCTTCGCCTCTCGAATGATCTGCCCCCAAATATGAGTGTCATCTCTTCCTTGAGTTTGTTTTAGCATAAATACCATTTTTTTAAACATTGATTAGAGCCCTGCTGACTCTCTGTCTCAGCTTTTAGCTCTGTGTGTCTGTCCGGGTCTGCCTTCTGTGTGTGCCCTGAGACCTTTGGTCGTGTGGCATGCTAAACCATTTAAATAAATAAATAAATATGGTAGATTGTGAGGAGTGGCAATGATAGGGAGGAATGGATGGTCCCTCTCATTGTATCAAAAGGATAAACAGTGTAGGTGAGTTTCAGCTGTTGTTCACCACCAATTTCTTGAGCAGAAATTTCTGCTGGTGTCCGTTTATGCACCTAACCAGAATGATGAGCCATTCTGGTTTTAAATTGAATTGGCTTTAGTGGATTGGTGAGCGGGTATGTGTGGTTATTTTAATTACGTCCCTGATCTCGTGTTGGACAGATCTTTGACTGATCAAGGGACCCTACGGCTAGAACAGCCCGGGCATTTTCCCAGTTGATTATATCCTTTGATCTTGTTGACCTCTGGAGACTCATACATGGTAAAGACAGAGCATATTTCTTCTTCTCGCACTCAGTTAAAGAATACTCTAGAATAGACCACACCTGGATGACTAGGGACTTTATAGAGCAGAGTATAACAGAATATGCTGGTATCCGGATTTCTGACCATGCCCAGTGACCTCCCTTCTAAGTTGTTCCCTTAGGAAAGATAAACTGAGATTCAAAAGCCTATAAGAACTGATCACACAAAACGAATTATAGCTTGTGCACGCCTGCACCCAGCAGCTGGACGTGACCTGAATAACTGAGGAACTAAGGAAGCGAAAGAAGAGCTTCACAGTTATATCTCGATCCAAGCAATGCAGGCAGAAAGATCTCAAAAGATAAAAGTTGAAGAGGAGGGAAATGTAGCTAGGTCCTATCTTTTCAAACGAGAGAAGAAAGAATGTAGAATGTCACGTGAGAAATCAAAGATGCAACGAGGGTAATGCATTATAACTTGCAAGAAATCCCCAAGTACTTTCAGGACTTTTATGCCCTGTTGTTTAAAATGGAATAGATGGGTGAGGAAAACTTTATCCAGAGCTATCTGAAGGAGGTTTAACCTCCTGAGCTCTCCATTCTAGGACAGACTAGTTTGTCATGGAATCTTGGACTGTCAGAAATACTAGAAACAGTTGGGCAAGGAAAAATGGGTAATGTGGCAAGAGATGACGGGCTACCATTGGAAGTTTGCAAGGTTTTCTGGGCAGAGCTAAATGGCCATCTCCTACAGCTCTTTAGGTCAATCTGTGAAAGGGAGGAGAACCCTTCTTGGCAAATATTGTGGTCTTGGCAAAAGAGGGGCAAGACCTAACTGAATGTTAGTCTCTATGTGCTGATTACAAGCTCTATGTCCAACAGGATCAACAGGATCAACCCCCTAGTTTCTGGTTTCTGGTTTGGTGAAGGAGCAGCAGCATGGGTTCATGGAGCTGAGATCATGTGTGAAGCACACAAATTTGCTATACACCATAATATATCATGCAATGACACATGGGAAAACACTGCCATTTTCCTCCCTGGATGCACAGAAGGCCTCCGACACGGTCTTATGGCTGTATCTCTGGGTGGTGCTTCTGAGGTTTTGCTTCCCACTGAAAATTATCAAGCTCTTTCAATAGCTGTATAGGAAACCAATTGTCTGCATAATAGTAAACAACTGCCTATCGAAGGTTTTGGATATCACTAGGGGAACTAGGCAGGGATTCCCTCTTTCCCACTTCCTCTTTGTCCTTTGCCTAACATTTGCATTACAGTTACATTATATAGCTGGACAATATATGGCCCAATGCCTGATATGCAATACAAAATTGTGCTATGTGCAGATGATTTTGCCGACTCTGCCGCAGCCCCCCCACCCCTGTCCCCTGTGGTGTGCCCCAAGGCTCCTGTGTGTCGCTAACATTATATAATATTTATACAAAACCACTCTTTGATGTATTAGACTCTATCGGAGTCCGGTACACCAACTATGCTGACGACACACAGGTCCTACTTCCGCTCTCAGGGGATAACACCGTAGACACTATAGCCATCAATCGCATCTTTGACATTATTCAGGCCTGGATGGCTGAACACCTACTATGCCTGAATGATGACAAAACAGAACTCCTGATTGTCGGTTCACCGCACCGCCTAAAAAACCTGGATCCCAACTACACCTCCTTCACCATTGATGACAACATCATCCCGGTTTCTAAATCCGTCAAAACGCTGGGCATTTACTTGGATTCCGACATAAGCATGGCCCGGCAAGCCAACGCCATTACATCCTCCTCAGCCTACAGTACCAAATTGATCAACTTATGTCGACCGTTCATCTCCACTGAGAACTGTCTAACCCTTGCCAGAGCCCTCATTCTCAGGACTATTGTAATGTTCTATTTATCGGCTGTTAATAATAATGAACCAACTGCAAGTCACGAAAAATAACGCCCTTAGAGCCGCAGTCGGGCTAAAAAAGAGAGACCATATTTCAGCAGTACGCAGAGATGTCCACTGGCTCCCTATCCGCTCCCGAGTTCAATTCAAAGCCCTCACCATCGCTCACTGTTACCTCTCTGGCTCTCCGCTCAAATACCTTACAACAACCTTGAAGAAAAAACCTGCCACAAGAGCCCTTAGTTCCAATAACCTCCATTTGCTCGAGACACCTTGCTTCAAGTTGAAAACAGCTGGTGGTTCCAGCTTCACATCAATCGCCCCTGCACTCTGGAACCAGCTCCCTGCGCCATTACGCGCTGAACCATCTTACTGGCAATTCAAAAAGCACTTGATGACCACCCTCTTCAACTAAGCGGCCAAGCACAAAATGACTTTTCTAATGACACTGTACCTATCTTTTTTGCCGTTATTCAACCTGTTTTTTTTTCTGTACACAGCAAACGCCTAGATGCCCACGGGTTTGGGGCGCTCTACAAATACAATAAATAAATAAATAAATAAATAAATAAATAAATAAATAAATATCATATAGACTCTAGTTTGGATAAGATCATGGAGGAGACATATAAGACAACAATCTTTGGGCAGATCTCAGGGTATAAACTACATTTTTTTTAGGAGCCCTAGGCAGTTACATATACGGGTGTTAAAATATGTCAGACACCGGAGAAGACTCAAAAGCTGGACCTGATTAAATTGGAGAAATAAAGGCTCATTGAAACAGGGGCATGCACTCCCTATATCTCTAATAGGGAGAGTTAATGTCATTAAAATCTTTTACCTGCCAACATTTCTATACCTATTTAGTGCCTTGCCAATTTACTTAAATAAACAATTATCCCACAAACTCAATAACATTATTTCTAGATGTCTATGGGCAGGAAAACCTTTGAGGTGATCAATGTTGAAGCTTTACAACACTTGGAGTGGGGGAGCTATCCTTCCCATGCCTGGTAAGCTCTGCTGCACCAGAATGAAGTTTTAGGGAAGGTCCTCTTTGAACACAAAAATGTTGACATCTATTCTGGGCAAATATAGGGAGCTGCATCTGGAAGCCCCACATTTTTCAGTAATGTCTGTTTGAAATCCCTACAATACATGGGCAGGAACTCTGGGCAATGAGTAAAAGGCTACAGATGTCACAGGTACATTGTTGAGATTTGGCATAACCCACTGTTTGCACAACTGGAATGGGATGCACCAGCTAGAGTTTGGGAACAGAAGGCATTATTATGCTAAGTCAAATTGTATCAGAGAGTTCCCTGAGATCATTTCAATACCTTGGCTATTAATGTGGTTTTACAGTACAAATAATGTTTTTAAGTATCTGCAGCTTTGGGCTCTGCTGGAGGACTACACCATGTTGTATGTAGAGGGCTCTACTGACCGGTCCTTGGTTTTGAAAAGCATGTACTATGGAAGGATGCCATCTGGGCAAGCAGGAACAATATTTAGAAAACTTCGCTCAGAAATAGGAACAAGAACTGGAAGACGTTAGTGAGGAATGTTTGTGGAATTTTATGGACAAGCTTTATAGCATTCAGGCACAGAAGGCATTTTGTTCAGTTATTGGGACACCTATATTACATCCCAACTTGACTGAATAAATGGTCTAATTCTGAACAGAATTGTTGACCTTGCTGTTTATTGGCACAGACAGATATCAGCTGATTTTGTGCCCAGGTCTCATCAATGTACGCCCCAAAGTAGGGATTTCTCGGTGAAAAAGCTATTTGGGTCAGCCCAGCTATTTCCTGAAGATGTATATTATTATTATTTTAAAGTATTTGCTATTGCTCGGATTGCGGTGGCTAAAGGGTGGAAGAACCCAGCATCGCCCCAGGCTATGCAGTGGAGACAGCGATTATTGTACTCCTGTAAACTGGAATCAGAAATCATTAGCATAGAGACAACATTTGGCACTGTCTAGGTGGTAGGGTCCTAAACTTAGTACGGATGAAGCCAACCCTAAGAATAATTATGGAATATGACTGACTCTTAATTGTTTTAATTTTATTTTACATTTTTTTTCTTTTCTCATTGTTTCCTATGTAGTCATTGTTATTGCCTGTCTTAGTGTATTATAATGTATATGTAACAAATCTGGTGCTGTGCCAATAAAAAAAATAACAAAAAAATCAAAAATGATCAGTTGCCAGGGCAATGTGTGGGTTGAAAGAGATACATCCCAGTGTAGGAATATTCCTTTTGGGAGGAAAGGAAAAGTAACACCTCTATTCGTTATTAATACAGTGTTGCAGATCCCCTTAAGAAAGGATATAATCGCCGTCTTAATCCCTGT